>MU825396.1:5046640-5324140 GCA_029204205.1 Desmophyllum pertusum
AGGGGAAAAGCGTCTAGAGGCCATTTCAAAACAAAATCATGCTGCACAAGTGGGGGGAGGTTAACTTTCAAGGAAGTGTATTCTGAAGCCGTACAAAAAAGAGGGGGACAATGGGGGGGGAACAAGTTGGCTATACTGCGAACAAACAGAAGTTACTACTCATTTTTTTTTTTTTTTTTTGCTGTTCAGAAGTTAGTCGAAGATCCGAAAACCATTCCCTTTATATCAAGGAACACTGTTCCCAATGTTAACCGCCCACTGTCATGAAGTAAGCCCGGGGGGACGATGGCAAAGGAGGAAAAAAAAAAAAATGGTGTCAATGTATAGAGTGGCAAAAAACTTGGGGTTTCCACGCTAGAACGGCAGGTGAATGATGGGCGGGATTTTTAAAAGAAAAGGGCAAGACATTGGAGATTGCAGTCAAGGTGCGGGGGGGTTGGGAACATGCAATTCCATAAAAAAACCCAAGCCCCAAATTGAAAAAGCCCAAATATTAAATTTTAAAAATTTTATCCGAAAAAACTTACAAAAAACAACTTGACCACAGGGTGAAACGTTAAACCCAGAGTTTTAGGGAGGGGACAAGTGAAATTAACGCGTTCAACGAAGCCATTTACCACCCGGCTAGGTTGGGTTCTAAAAAAATGGCACCAAAGGGATATTTTGACAAAGAATACAACCTTCCAGATGGTCAAAGTCGGCCACCAGTCTAGGAATGCTATGGTTTCTACAACGAGGAATAACTCCACCGTTCCATGAACGCCAGAACAGCAAAAGCAAAACAGGGGGGAAACTTTTTTACGGGTTCGCTGTTGGGACGCAATTTCCAATTCTTAGTCCCCCAACGTATGACTTTCCCTTTATTGCCCATCTTTCCCCACAAAGAAGGACAAAAACCAGGGGGGGAACAGCAGATCCGGTCATTACTTTCAAGCCCACTGTTTCATTCCAACGTAAAAAAAAATGGCCCCCAAGCACGCCGCGGGGAATAAAAAAAAAAAACAACCTATTCAGTTAAAAGCAACGGCGTGATTTCAAAATTAATCAATAGGAAACAATCGAATCTCTACGGGGGAGGGTGAAAAAAAGCAGTCTTTTCACAAGAGGATTGGAAGGGCTGGTCTGGCGGGTCCTTCCCTTTTTGTGTTTCCGAAAATTGTAAAAAGGAAAAGAAAAAAAAAAAAAACACACGAGCCGACCTTCCCCCTTACCAAAAACCGATCTCTGCGACTATTAGAAACAAAAAAAATAGGGACCAAAACTTGGGCCACGTTTATTACCGGCAAGAGGACAATTTGTAAGATTAAGCACTAAAAACACGTAGCTCACTGTGTCCTGTCAAGGGCCACGTCCTAATGAGAGATCGAAAGGGGGACAAACAAAAACAGCATTGCATATGAAAATTAGTAAGCTGACTCCTGAAGTGCCGTGTAAAGGACATGCCTCAGTGAGTCAAGAACAGCATGGAATCTGCAATATCCATTGAGGTTCATATGGATCTGACTTCCTGAACCGGTGCCTTGTATAAGGACATGCCTCAGTTTGAGCTAAGAACAGCAGCGTATAGCTATCATCAATTGAGTAGTGCTGACTCCTGGGATACAGTGCCGTGTAAGTAACAGGCACTCAGTTCGAGGCAGAAGAAACAGTCAGGGATGCCATCCTCAATTGAGTAGGGCACTGACTCCTGAAGTGCCCTAGTTAGCCCCTTCAGTTTGGGAATGAGACGAACAGCAGACTAGAACGAGATGTGTCTGGGCATCCCAGGTACAGCCTAAACACACCTTTACATAGCGTGGATATACTACGCCGCAGCTAAATTTGTCAAAAGATAACTATTCGAGGTAATGCGCTTGTCGCAAGAACCATCTCGGACACAAATTACTGATAGGTAGATGTAAATTCAATGTTTATAAAAATGAGGTTAAGTCGGCTACTAGATGATACCATCCTTTATATAATTGTGCTACTCGAACTAATTTTTATCATGCCTTTCCGCCATGCATGGGTTATCCTGTCTCGGAGTTGGCATGCAAAAAAGAGAAAAAATGTTACTGCCCAAAATTCTAAGATTACCTAATTCCTTATTTCCGTTCCTCTTATTCAATTTTTTCACGCCCACCCCAGCCAAAAAGAAAGGAAATCAGCTCGCTGCTCTTCACACTACAACGCGAGTTGAGCGGAGTAAGGCATGAAATTATGTCACTAGCTAGTGTATCCAGGTACAGTCACTAAATATTCTTAAACTTAATTCGACAGAACAAATCAAGAGACTCACTAATAAGCGATCCGAAGAAGGATCGTCAAGATCGGTCAAGATCGTCAAGAAACTTGGCAGACGGTCCCCATTTACACGGGAGAGCGAGACTGGGACAGGTTAAAAAGGCCATAAAGACTCAACTTTTTTTATAATGTTTTTTTTTTAATAGGCAACTTTAATTTATGACCTAACTCCTCCCCTAAAAAAGTACTTTTACAGTATCGAACCTGTATATAACGGCCCTGTATTAAGAGGCCACCTCTAATTAAGCTGGCCAGCTTTTCAAAGTCCCGAGTTGTATTTCCGCTACTTGTATTTAAACCTGTATTAAGCGGCCACTTTCTGAAATCCAGATCCCTTGAGGGTGACCGTTATATAACAGGTTTGACTAGGCCTGATTTTTCATTTTGCATTCCGTTCTTGATGTTCAAGTTGTCTACTATCTTCCGTACCTTTGTCAAGCAGACAATGGACGTTCGGAATCGGACACTCCGGAACAGGCTGGGATCGCGTCAAATAGACTTCTTCTATTTTGCATACAAATTAGTTTATGCTCTACTGGGAAACCTGGTACATACAGGGCAAAACAATTAAAAACAATTATTAGATTCGGGGTTTGCGCCACTGACAACACAAAACCTCGGCCTTGATAATTCTCGCAATCATTGATACGATCAACCTCATACAAGAAATGTTTATTATCACAGGCTAACTATGCTCTAGAGTTCACGGACGTTACGGCCGAGAGAACGTAACTGGAGAAAAAATTAAACTCTGCGCTGCGTATTTAATGTCTGTTGCCAAAAATTGCGACGAATGGTAAAATTTTCTTCCGTTGCATGGCGATTAACAGACAAAAAGAAAATTAATTCACAAAATGCGTCTATGTGACATAGTGTCTGCATGTTTTTGGGACATTTTGACTTCCCTATATACTACCTTGCTGGCAATGAGTTGACCAAACGGCGAATCCATAAGTCGGGCTCGCAGGTAGAGGCAATTGGCGAGTAACAATGCTGCAAGCTGACTTGCAGACAGCATGATTTAACTCTGTAATGTCTTCCACATCTTTCAAGGAGAAAGAAAGAAGAGAGGATAATATAAGATCGGGTTAGAGAAAACTACGCAAAGCGCCTGGAGGTAAATAGATATCTTACATTTTTCAAGATTAATACTTTTCCGCACCTGTATATAACGGCCCTGTATTAAAGCCGGTCACCCTCTGATTAAGCGGCCAGTTTTCATAGTCCCGAATTTTCGTCCGTTATAAACTTGGGTATTTGCTATCATGTATTAAAAGGTCACCTCTATATATAAAGCTTGGTCCCGGTCCACCTCCTACCAAACTTGAATGCTAAACCTAAAACAAACGTGATTTTATGAATTGTATTTCGCTTATAAATGATCCATCAACACTGCATTACAGATGGTGTTTTATTGTTCATATCACCTGCATGTATGTCTTCTTTCGGAATTTTGACCTTTCCCTTTACATTTGACCACGCCGCAAAGTATTTTGGCATGAGCTGTGGTGGTGTGTTTAGCCGATCTAAGAAAGTCCCGAGGGGTGTCCGTTATATAAAGGTTTTGTACAGTGTTATGTCATTTGATCATATACTCAAAAAATATAGGAGGATATGATTTTTTTTCTAGTGAACAAACCATGACTTACGGAAACCCGTAGTGCGGGCCGGCCTAAAAATTAGGGAGTTTGGATAAAACTACGAGCGGCAACGGCCAAACGGAAGAATGTCGCCTAAAAAAATAGGTTTCCACTTTGGATTTGAACTCTGCCTTAACTGAATGGAACTTAGAGAATTCGCGACGAATTCTGAAAAATCAACAAATAATTAATTTCATTTTTATTATCGAACGTTGGCCGTAGTCATTGTTGCGTTAACAGACTGAAACAATGAATTAATGTCTATAGTAATGTTATGCCAATACTTTTTTCCCCTTTTTTACAAATTAACGTAAATTGTTTAGTACATGGGAAAACAACTAATTATGAATTCACGTTCATCACGAGGTTATGACGCTAAAGTTTAAGGGACGAAAACGGTCAGCACCGTTGTACACAACAGAGTGGGAAGTTACAAGAAAGGTATGTGTGAGTGTATTTTAGTGATAATTGCTCTATCAAAATATTACATGTCAATAGGGTGCCATTTATACGGGAGAAAATATTAAGACGCGAATTAAATAAGACGCGAACTGATCGTAATAAATCATGGTACAAAACTAAGCGTTCGTGTCTTATTTTAGATGGCGACTTACAAGGTAAGACAGGGCGTCTTATCTATTAGAACAGGGTTTTTCAGCTGTATTATTTTGTACTCCGCGTCGTAAAATAAGACGTGAACTTGCTCGTTATAAATACTTTCGCCCGTCCTAAAATAAGACGTAGAACTATAAGTGCGCAATGCGTACAACAAAACAACACTGGAATACATGATCTGGGTTGTATCGTCTGGCTTGTATCAAAACCAATACACGAACGAACCATTTTTACGTTGATCTTCGCGTATTATGTAAGGCCCGCGGAGGACGCGAAACGTTATGAACCCGGTACATGTCTCGACGTCTTATTGCCAGTAGTCGCGTTTAGAAAGGACGCGTCTTCATTTCTCCCGCTATTATAATTGGCCCTCCGAATGTGTACCTGATAATGTGCCGGCAAAAAACACAGGTTTCTGTAGCCTAAAGGTACTCAAGTGGTTACGTTTCCCATACTCCCGCCGAGGTGAAAAAGGGCCTTTTGGGGGTAATTTCCTAGGCAGTATAGGAAAACAAGCGCAGTGACCATGGCCAGGGTAATAACGGGCACAATAACCTCCAACTATCTACGAAATATCCAATATAACATTGTTTTACACCTTTTCAGAAAAAAAAGAGAGGAGCGATGCTATAATTGTGGCACAAGCCCCAACGGGCCACAATTATCTACCACTGCAAGGAAAACGAGAAGTAGATCAAACAAGTGGCGTCAGCGCAGGAAAAGAGCCCGACAGCACAGGCAGCAAGATAACTCAGTAATACGAACACTGACGGAGGAGACGGCGTCAAGAAAGACAAAACCCTCTCAGACAACAAATGGCAGCTAACGCTGCCGCAGTCGGCAATGTTAATAAATATAACATTTTCCAATGTTACAAAAAACTGGTTAAAATTTTTCCAAAAACCAGTACAAAACCAACCATTTTATAACCTATCTAATTAAGATTTTGCATTACTGTTTGAAATTTTCAGGAATTGCAGGAATTGAAAAAAGTTTATTATTAAAAAAATATCAAATTATTTACAAATCGTGTAAACTTCTGGCCGGGCTACCGTAAAAAAGTTCCGACGTAGTAAAAAAAACTTATTACACTATTAAAGGTATTAACCGTCACCCAAATGTCAGTTTTGTTTTTCTGGAAACAGCCGGGAAAAAAAACGTTCCAATCGTTCGATATCGATTGTGCTACCATCGCTCTACTGAAATAAAAAATTTAAAACGGGTTTGAAAATGGAAAAAAAAAAAACTATTTTACGCGTCAGAAAATCAAGGGTTTCCATTAAATTTCTTGCGTTTCCTATGGAGAACTTGGAAATTGAAAAAAAAAAAGGGGGTTCGGTGTGGAATATTAATCATTTTTTGATAATTTGTACCGACGAAACACATTTTTGGTGAGGAAAGAAAAAACAAAAAAAAAAAACTTTCGGAGGTATGGGAGGGAGACGGGCGGGGGGGGTGTCGACATACGTTTAAACGTGCAGTTGCAGGGCCCAGCCGCCGTTTGAGCTTAGTTTTTTATCACGTTAGTTTTTCCGCTTCTGAAATTTTTGCCTTCTTCTGATTTGGTACGTTTCCAGGAATTTGGGTTACAGGTTTAAGTTTACAAAATTTACATTTGCGCAGTCCAATATTAACATTATTCCAATTAACCACCCCAAAAAGGCGGATATTAAAATATTGAAAAATTATTGAGCTGGGGAGGAGGTTAAATAGCCGGGCTCAAAAAAAGGCCAAATTTTTTTTTATTAAAAGAAAAAAAAAGTTATGAAGCTAAAATTGCGAATTTAAGGGGGGGGGGGGGATGGATAAATTTTCTGGTAAACCACTATAAAATTAATGTCCCATTTAAAGAAAAAAAAAAAAAAAAAAAACAATTAATGAAATGAAAAGTAGATTGGATAAAAAAAAAAAAGTTATCAAAATGAAAAAATATTATTTTTTTTTGGAAAAACAAATTTTTAAAAAATTGGGGTTCATTTTCTTCCATTGATTTCCAAGGTTTTGAAAATCCAGTATTTTTATCATGATTTAAAATAAAAAACAGTCAAAACGGTCTAAAAAGCCCAATTAATTTTTCAGGGCAGGACTTACTTACTACTTTAAATTGGCGAGGACCAAGCGTTCCAGTTGTGTTTTAGTTTAATTTAATTTTAAATGGGGGACAATCTAAAATTGGTTTAATGCCTCCACAGCACACTTTTACTTTTAGCTGTTTTAAACATGCAAAAAAAAAAAAAAAATAACCAGGCCCCAATGGGCGTTTAACCAAAAAAAACGGTGGGCATAAAACCCGACTTTTTTTTACTTAACAAAAAACTGGCCAATTTTTTCTTGATTTGTTGTTAAAAGCGTAAATTTAAAAGTTAACCCATGTCTAACGAAAAGGGGATTTGTATTAAAAAAAAACCAACCATGGGAACTAAAAAAAAAGGACATTCAGCCAAAAACCACTTAGGGCTAACGTAGACTTATTCGGTTCTTCCTAAATGTTTATAGGTGTGTGTTGGAACAAAAACAGCTCCAGACATTGCTTAAATTTGCTTAAGCCATTCAAACTTATTACCTAAAGTTTTGGTTAATCCTCATTTAGTTACTTGATTAACACGTACTCTGAGGGTTTTTTTTTGTGAAACCGATTTAGGATTTTCGTTTTGGCGAATTTTAAGCCGTTTAGAAATGAAACTAAACCTAACCCCCCCCCCACCCCCCCACCCCACATACTTTAAGACACCCGCAAAAAAAACATAGACGTTACGTTTTTGAAAAAAAAAAAAAAAAAACAAGGGAAACATAAAAACTTAGGGAAAAGGGGGAAAAATGGGATCGTTGTGAAAACTTAACAACAATAAAAAAAAAAAACTTGAAATGATGACTTTTAAAATTACATTAGGTTGGATGGTCATTTTTGTGTTTTTTTCTTTTACTTTTCTGCCGGAGGGGTCGGAGGGCTGGGTCACCGTCGATGGATTCGAATCACCTTGGAAAAAAAAACGTTTTCAGTTTACCTAATCCATACATTGTGGTTACGAAAGCCGCCAAAAGGTTACAAAAAAAAGGAATGTTTGCCCCACGCGGTCGTTATAACCTTTTCCAAACATTAAAATTTTTTGCCATTCTTTTCGTTGTGGCTCCTGTGTTTGGTTTCGGAGGGATTTTTCCTTCGGGAAAGAAGCCAAAAAAAAAACGTAACAGATAACTAAAATTCAAAAAAAAACCCTTGGTTCTTGTCCTTCAAACAGGTTAAAAAATTCTTACAACTAGGTCCCCACCGGGTGGGGGACCCGTGGCAAAATAGGGAGGGGGGACTAAGGGTTTTCGTTTGATTAAAGAGGAAGTGGGGAAATGGGGGCTTCTGGGAAACTACTGTAAGGAAAAGAAAGCAAAAACTCAGTGGGGAAAATGTTCGTTTACGCAGTGGTTTGTCCAATAAAAAATTCCCCATTTTTTTGGGCAGAATTTTTTTATACTGAAACAGTTTGTAGAAAAGGGGAAATATTTTTTCCATTGTTTTTGTTTTTTTTAACTTTTTCGATTGGCAAATCTTTTTTGTCAGCGCTGTCCAAATTGCAACTTTCAAAAATTCCCGGCGCGTTGGTTTAAAAAAAAACTTCCGCGCCCAACCCGCGGCTGCGATTTTCAGCGGCGCGGATTTATCAGTTTTGCTGATTTGTCGCCGGCGATATTCGCAGGAGTTTTTCGAAACCATGGCAATTTTTCGCGGGCGATTTGTGATTAAAAAAAGTGGGGGGGGACCAAAAATTATTGTATCATTTTGAAGTGGGACTCCCTTCGGGCGATGGTTTTGTTCACGGCGCGGGCCTACCCACGGAACCAAACAATGGCCTTATGAAGGGACTTACAGAAGGACAAAAAAAAAAAAAAAACCTGCAAAAAAATTGCCGGGAAAAAAAAAAAAAAAACCGGGGGGGGCGGACCATAGGATGTTATTACAAAGGAGGAGGTGGAAATATAATTATCGAGCTGCCATGGGGGACCAAAGTAAAATTTCCTCTTTTTTTACCGGAATGCTTGAAAAACAAAAAAAAAAAAAAAAAAAAAACACACTGAAAGCCTCAATTAAAGGATTATAAAGAGGCACGGGGGACAAGAAGGACAGCAGCAGACTTGTTCGAATTATATGGAAAAAGGAGAAAGCCTCTAAAGGAAGCAGGTTTTCAAATTGCTAGGGGGGGGGAGGGCCTTTTTTAAACCTTATGGCGTTTTTTATATTCCTGCCAAAAAAAATTCTTCAAAAACTTTGCAGTTTTTCAACAACTCCATTGGCAATTTTAAAAAAAAAAAAAAAAACCATTTCCATGTTTGCCATTTCATTATTTTGTTAATTTTATCCTCCTAAACAACCAAATTCCATGGATTTGCTTTATTTCATTGTTTTTTTTTCTTACTCTCACATCCCCATTTACAGGGAAAACTACTTTTTTACGACACGTTATTCTAAACCCCGGTACTAACCAACCATTTGTTAAACCAAAAAAAAAAAACGTTTGTGCGGCCTGTGTAAATTGGCGGCATTTTTAGGTTTCATTATCAAAACTTGCCTTCAAAAAAAAAACGACACGAAAATGCAAGTCTCAAAACAAAACCTTAATCTTTCAACAAAAAAATTTTTATGTTTTTTATTAAAAACCGCCGGGGAAGGGGCCGCCTACTAAAAAACCGGGCGAGTTGCCCACATCGCGTACTCTAACCCCGTGACTCTAACGGCATCCTCCCATTCTAAATCCTGTTCTACGGGCCCCGGGGCCATTAACGGGCCTGACCTATCTACCAAGTAAAAAAAAACTTGGGATAATTTACATTGTCCATTGAATATTAAAACCTTTCAAAAAACCCCTTTTCTCCCAAAAATAAAAAACACTGTTCAAAAAAAAAAATTACAATACAACCTTTTTTACGTGGCAGTGGCAAGGACCTGGTCGGCTTAATAGAGGTTTCCTATATTTTACTCGCCACAAAAGCCCAAAAACCGTCATTTCTTAATCTGTGGCGTAAAAAAAAAAAAAAACCCTCTGCAAGGATTTACACATAATATGCCGCCACCCCATTATTGTTCCCAGGGGGGGACGCCCATAATGTTTAAAATTAAAAAAATTATTTCTGTAAAAAAAAACCTCTTGCTTTTTATTCATCTAAAAAAGATGTGGGAAATTAATTTAAATCCAAAAAAACGTTTGGTTATTCCATAAATTACATGGAAAAAGGATAAAACGAATCCTACATCTGTAGCGTGACTAGGTCACGTTTGGTAATTAGGAAAAAAAAAAAAACTTTTGGGATTATGACATGGTATTACGAAATCGGACCTATATGTCAGGGACGACCCCTATTTTGTCAGGACGACCCTATTTGTCAGGTAACGTTACCAACCCCGTTCCATCTCTCGTCGAGGTAAATATTTCTTGGGAACTCATCCCTTGGAGGTACAAATTTCAACATTTTTCGGTGAGCCTGAGCCTACAGCTGTAGGGTTGTACTTCTAGCTTTCAAAGAAGCATAGCATTATCACATCCAAAGGATGATGATCAGCAGGTCAAGAAAAAAGTTCAATTTGCCATATGGCGCCATCTGAGATCCGCCATTTGAACACATAAACGCCAAACAATCACAGAAGTCCGCACTGCGAATCCCCGCCTTGACCCGCATGAATAGTCTCGTACCCAGATCTATCTCAACCCCTAGGTGGAGAGAACACTGGTAAAATCCGTTTTGATGACGCGAAGTCATGTGTCGGCAAATGAGGCATATTGCGTGAGAATATATTTTTTAACATTTTGTGAACCTGGCGGGCTCGCTGACAGCATGGCGGGACAAGAAAAAGTTTCGCGCTTCTGCGTCAAGATACGGTCTTTATAAACGTGGAGATTCTACTCAGGTTGTTTAAGCTGTACTCTCCTAAGGGACTGCGCTCTGACATATCAGTGCAAAAGATTCGCCCCGGGAAAAGACATGGGTCAAGATTTTTTGACAAATGAAATCGCCGACTCGGTGTAACGTGCGCGCGCTGTATCACGCGTACGGGCCACTTGTCAGATGCTACAAAGATTTTTATTTTTCAAAACCTCTTCAAATTCCCTAAATCACCAGAAACAATTGTTCTAAGAAATTGGCCAAAACTCGGGTACATATAAAAAGAAATTCAAAAGCTTACGCGTACATGTTATCTCGTGCTATATGTTGTTCTACGCACACAGCGCCGCCCCCCGACCATCTGGTACTTTCTTTCAATCCAATCACTGAATGGAGAACGCAGAGCCGACTTTACGTAGAGCAGAGATACATCTGGGTACGAGATAGCCTCCTACTCAGTACGCTCTTTGGCATCGTCACGCAATAGCTTTCCTCCCCCACTGGGGAGCGAAAAAGATTGCGTGACGAGCCCAAAGAGCGTCCTGCGTAGGAGGCTAGGTACGAGATTACCGTATGAATAGTCTATAGGCCACCGATTATGTCCAAAATAATTTTCACACAACGAAGTAATCATTTCCAGTTTATACGCGCGGCGATTAAAAAGGAATTAAAAAGTCACATTTGCGCTCGAGACGACTTTAACGTCTACTATTAAAAACGCGAAAAAAACGACCGTCTCAGACGTTTAAATGTACTCAGACGTTAAAATGCGTTCTAGCATAAAAACTGGGACGCCCTGAACTGGTAACAGGTAAGTGAATTGGTTGGTATATATTTCCTTGCGAAGCTTAAAAACTTCTATTTGGCTGCCGAGGGTGTTCTAGTCGTGGTCCCAGTCCCTTCCCGAGAATAGAGCTCAGTCCTTTTTTAGAAAAATCTTCGTTGGAGCCGTCAACTTTTATGCTCTCTCTATTTTTATACCAGACGACTTTAACGTCTGAGATGTTAAGACGATTTTCCGCTGGGACCGTTCGAGCAAAAAGTGCAAAAAAATAAAGTTACCAAAAAAATACTCATAGCACGCGTAACATTTTGAATAAAGTTAAGAAGGAAATTATCGATAAATTAGCTCCCAAGCTGACCCCTAGCCCGAGAGAAATCATTACATATTTTAATTAAAAAGACGCTTCGTGTCCAGTTCAAAACAAAATGGCCGTGCGTTTTATATCATTTTTTACGACGTTTGACATTAATTTCTCTCGAGAATGCTTGAGAATTTAATTGCGGGTCACTTGGAGAAGTGAATTAAAGTGATATGTTTCAAATAGTATTCAAAAAGTTACCGTGCTTATGAGTAGTTTTTTAGTAATTAATTTTTGCACTTATTGCTCGAACGTTGAGCGGAATCCGTCTTAAATGCGTCTAGACGACTTTAACGTCTCTAGCATAAAAACGGCCAATCATATAGCTTGACTTGCCACAAGTGGACTTCTTTGAGCGACGAATTCGCGAGAACGAACGGACTTTGAGAAAGTCTATCACTGATAGCTGCGAACTGTGGAGAAAAGCGCGCGTTTTACTCCAGTGCCTTCTGCCCGGTAGAAGTGCCGCCTTTTTATAGCAATCCTTCTTGAAGTAATCGGAGACTTTCCGATTCTTATTATCCAATCAAAAACTTCCGCAAGCATTCACGAGTAAATCTGAAAGCAATCGCGCCAGCGTAGCGCAATAAGGATAAGCCATGTAGCCTAAGGAACTTCCGAAGACAGGCCCAGGCCCTTCTCGGAGGCGGGATTTCGCCATCAACTGATGCTATGCATATGATGAGTACAAAAAGAATCGAGTTTGTTACGCACGCGATGCATATGACTACAAAAAAATTCAAGTCAAGTTGCGCGCGCGATCATCGCGTGACTACGGAAAGAAACACGTCAAAGTGCGCGCGGTGCACATGATAACAGAATGAATCAAGTCAATTTGCGTCCGAGACGCAAAAAATGTTTCTGAATTCTTTCAGAAACATTTTGCGTCCGCAACAAATGTTTCCCCGTTTGCTCGCGAAGGAAACAATGTGACTAGATTCCAATTTCACCCACATCGAACGCACCAAGTTTTTTATTGAACGCAAAAAATGTTTCCATATTTCTTGACAACTTTGCTCTATATTCAAATTGCTTTTTCACTTTAATATTTCAAAATTGACACTCGGGCTAGTGCATCGGACTCATCACCGGGGGGGGGGGGGGAAATCCCATATAAAAGTAGCCTGCGAGCAAGCTATCTTGGCGTTTGCTCGCAGGCTAATATAAAAGTGACAGGGTGTGATCGTCGGAAATTTGAAAAGAACCCCTAAAAGGTACCAAAATCTCGTTTTGTGGGTGTTGCTCGAAATCATTTTCACCCTAAGAGGTACAATTCTAAGGACAAAACTATGACTGTTATATTTTTTTCCAGCTTATTAGCCTAAAAGGTTCCCGAATAATTCTAACGGTAGTCCATTTAGATTTTAACACCCTAAGCGGTACCAAACCACGAATTTTAACCCCTAAAAGGTACGACTATCACCCCGTCACTTTTATATGGAAGTCCCCCCTCCCCCGGGACTCATCATCCAATATCGAAAGTTTGGGGCATAATGGCTATTACATTTATTGTCCTTGTGTGTTCTTGAATAAGACGAGGTAGACACTTTCTTCTCACAGTGCCCTGAAGTTCAGTGAGATGTATAAACTGGATCTTCTTCTCCACACTTCTTTGCTCCTTGCGTACTTAAGTCCGAATCTGGTCCTGTTCTGCGCTGTTTTCTTAGCTGAGCCTTGGCCTGTAGTGCACCCGGCCACGTCTGAACTAGACTACAAAACAGTTGTATTTTTGCGTGCCGTCTTTGAACGAAAGGTCTGGAGCGAGTGTGAAAAGGAGCCTCCCTCGCGCGCTTCGCACGCGAGAATCCACGCTTTCGGCGCTTCGGGCTTTGCGACCAGCGACCTTGCGACTGTTTTGCAGTCTACGTCTGAACGATCAATGTACATGGAGCTCATTCTTCGCACACTGCTCCCTGTTCAAATCTGTATTGCGCCATTTGACTGATTCCGTATATATGGACAAAGGCTGCAGCTAGGACAAGCAATGGAAGATCTGATGGCTCTGGAACTACAGAAAAAGCGATAAAATAAGTGAGATGAAATAAATCAAATGCTTAATAGCTGTACTGTCCCTGTACTGTGCTGTGCTGTGCGTACTGTACCGTATTTTACTGTCCATGTACTGGTGCTGTACTGTACTGTTGCTGTACTGTACCCCTGTGCTGTACTGTTACTGTCCATGTAACTGTACTGTCCATGTACTGTCCATGTACTGTACTGTACCATGTTCTGTCCATGTACTTGTGCTCGTATTGTACTGTACTGTACTTCCATGTACTGTGCTGTACTGTGCCGTGCTGTACTGTACTGATACAAAGACTTTGATTCATTTCCATGTCGGTTCGACGATGAAGCACTGTAATCAGATATTGATGCGCGCATGTGCTTAAGCCTGACTAATCGCACGGTCCGATGTCGATCCGTTATTGTCGTCTAAGAATGATCATGAATGGAAGCAACGGCCGAAACTCGGGTGATAAAAGTATACAAAACGCGTTAAGTTCAAGAAATGTGATTGGCTAAATAATTGGACCAAGGGTGTTATTTTGAAAAGTTTTCTTATACAAACGGTGTGATGGTCTAGGTAATTATTCGCACGCGCGCACACATTGTAGTTCAATCTGTTGTTTTTAGATTCTTTAAACGATGCAAAAACATGCGAGCTACAAACTATTACTTTATTACACGATTTCTATTTAGCATCAGTGCACCTTACAATTACACATACTCGCAGGAGTACCGGCCGACTCAATCGATCGTAAAAAAACAAAAACCTCCAATGTCTAAAAAATTGCAACTGAAATTTTTTACAACGGATGACGATCTTACAAAAATTGGCAAATTTTTTCAAGTTCGTCGTCGCAGTTCCTCTTAATCTTCTCAATCATCAACCATCCTTGTTCCTGTTTGGTTTATTAACCCCTCTTGGTGTTTTTCTAACTATTCTTTTGAAGCTTTCTTATTTTGCACGTCGCAAAACTGACTTAAAATATCATGACATAGTTCCTTAAATACTGAGGTTTGTAGAATGAAAAATGAAGCAACTGAACTGGGTACACTAGCCTCCTGCGCAGGCAACACTTATATAAAGTACGAGTGAGAGACTGGTACGGAGGACAAAAAAGGTGACTAATTCGGGGGGGGGGTTTGGGGGACGGTTTAAAGGAAAAAAAAGGGGGGATGAGGAAGAAAAAGAAGGAAGAGTTTGACAACTCCGCTTTTCGCTCGCCTCGGCCCCAGTTGCCCGGCTCTCTTTGCCCCTTTTTGCCCCAGACCCGACGGACCCAGGAAGGTTGGCCTGCGGAAGGAGGCTATGGGCGTTCACACGTTATAGAATAGAAAAGAAATGTTTCTGCTCACCCAAATGTCACACTTGCCGAGGAAAGAACCTCTCCGGAATCCTAGTAGCATACATAACGGCGCTCGGCAGGTATACAGAAGGCAAACATCGGAGAACAACCCATCCGAGTTGCGCTTCGTCGGTTAGCTAACTCGTCATTCCATATTTACTTATAGCAAGATGAATAGCGGGGACTATGCCGGAATATCCAAAATGCAATGCCAGCATGCCTAAAAGATACACGAAATACAAAAGCATCAGGTTATAATGGCCTTGCGCCACCTTTTTGGGGGGTTTTTTTTTTTGAAAAAAACAAAATGGCGCCCCCCCCGAAAAAACATGTTGAAATTGATTCAATCTGTAAACTTCAAAATATACTTAGTCATTCTATACAATCAGAGTTTCTCTAGGTCAGATACCTATCTAAGACGGGACACCTCTCTATTTCAGACAGAACAGGACACGTAGCATTCTGCGAGGCAGACAACTCTCCAAAGACGGGAAATTCGATTCGAAACCTTGCTAAGGCCGGAAGACACTACACTTCTAAAGACAGAAATCTCTCTAAGGTAAGGACACCTCTATAAAGCATACACTTCTCTAAACACTGAAAAAAACGATCTCACTATTTCTTCTCTAAACCACAACCAGAAACCTCTCGAAGGCGTACGACTCTCTTAAGGAACACACTTTTCTAAAGCAAAAACCTTACTAAGGCAGACACCACCTTCTAGGAATCGAGACCTCTGGCCGGTTCCAACACCGGAAGTCCGCGAATCTCGGACGTCCCGTCAAATCGACAAATCTGATTGGCTGAGAATACAGAACGATTACTCTGCGAATGTTCAACAAATTGGGACCTGCCAGAGGTCTCGATTCTTGGTGCTGACCAAAAGGATCGTGGCCTCTGGGACGAGAATGTCTGCAGACACCACTTACCTGCTCTTAGCAGTCGATAATTGGGTCCGTTAAACCTGCTCCACAAGGAAACAGTGATACACATGAGACCAAGAGAAGTGATCATGGACATGTAAACAATCTTGAGAACTCGTGAGCAGTAAAATCATAATAAAGAGGAGGAATGAACGAGCATATACAGAATATAGCAATACTAGAGTAGTCAAGCCTTTAAAAAAACAAATCGTACAAAATGTAAGTACATCTGATAATAACCTATAAGAAAAACATCGCATGGTGCTCGTGTTAAAAGATACATGTTAATCAAGAAGATAGGCTTTATTTAAATAATAGACCATTCAGTTTATTGAACCAAATTGAACCATAGAAATACGTGTATAATGCTTTTTAAGGGAATAGTTAACGCGCCCGAGTGCAGCGTTTTTTATACCGTCAAAAAACTAATCCGGTAACATGTGAATACTATTTAAAACATATCGCTTGCTTCTCAAGTGACCCCACAATTAAATTCTCAAGCATTCTCGAGAAAATTAATGTCAACCTCGTAAAAATTATAAAAACGCACGCCATTTTGTTTGAAAACTGACATGAAGCGTCTTTTTTAATTAAAATATGGTAATGACTTCTCTCGCGATAACGGGGTTTCGATAATTTCTTATGATAAAACTTGTATTCAAAATGGTACGTGTGCTATGAGTATTTTTTTGGTAACTAATGTTGCACTTTTTGCTCGAACGATCCAGCGGAAATCATCTTAATATCAGTGTAACTCTTACCTGCGAAATATCTTAGAAACACCCTTAGAATGACAGTAGACGGTGTGAAAAATCCACGAAGCATCCAAGCATAAGATCCCGCCAGCGAAGAAATATACCAAACACAAGCTTCTCCAGACAGTCTTAGGAAATGGAGTGGAAGCTGTTATCGGCCGAAAAAGCATGTACACTGTAACGCAAATAAAGACGATAAAACCGATCAAATGAGTCCAGATGTTTCCAGTTTCACTGTGAATTTTAAAAATGCTCTTGAAGCAAGATGTGAATGATGGCATAGGCGGTCTGTGGTGGCAATATAGTAATTCATTCCCACGTAGCCATTCTGGAAGCTCCGAGTGAGACAGGAGGTGCCTTTGTTGGTTGTTAACTCTACGTCTCTTGGTGGAAATGCAGGTGTCGGCTTCATCTGTAAATCATGCTTGCTTTCTTGTTCATTGTCCTTAATAACAGTTTGTAGTTTCACTTGGTCTCTTTCAGAGTAGTCGGGCATATCTTTTCTTGAGTTTCAGCATCCCATGTAAAGAGAAGTTTTCTTTTGCGTTCACAATGAAGACCTGATAAAACATCAAAAATTAATCTCGTCAAAGTAGTGACGCACGCGGCTGTCAGATACCTCGTTGCCTGACCTACCATTTCCCGACCTTTTTTTTCAAGATAAATTTGCACTGTATACGCCGAGATTGCAAACAACTGTTCCTCAAACACGAAACTCCCAGCGAGTTCTCTAGAGTACAAAGTTTCCCAGCCAGCTCAATTATAGTCTGCAGAGCGGATATTTTGCAGAGCGGCTTCAACGGATACTTGCTGATTGCAAGTCAATCATGTAAAAAGTTGTAGATCGATGTAAAATTTGTATCTTGTAAATTCGCGTGGAAAGTTAACTTTAAGTCTCCAGTTTTCTTCACTATTCTATCAGTTTGTTTTGGGGGTTTAAAAAAATCTTTACATTCTCATATGGTCTGTTTCTTTAGATCTTTCTCGGCATCACGTTTCGATACAGGCTTTACTGGGACTTTTCGTGTGTTTCTGTGCATTTTCTTTCCCTACTACCGGCTTTTTTCGTACGCCGTTCTGTGCATTTTCTTTCCCAGTACCGGCTTTTTTTCGAACGTTTCTGTGCATTTTCTTTCCCTACTACGGCTTTTTTTTTTTTTGAGGAGGTTCTGTTCCCTAGCGTGCTGCGTCTCTGACATTTCTTCGCGCGGCGCGGGCGGAGCGATCAGCAAAATACGGCGGCGAAGCATTTTGTTGCCATCGCATGTCGTGAGAAGCACCGGCGCCACTGAGCTACGCGGGTTATTTACCCTATATTATACCCGGAGGTCTGTAACTACGGTTATAGACCTCTCATTATACCTTAGCTGGACCAAACATTTCAACAATGGCCTCGCTTTTAAAATACACTAAGATTAAATGAAGTCGATTAAATGTTTTTCTAGACAAGTAAGTCACTGTGATAACTTTGGCTTTAAAACGCGCTAAATCAGTTGTAATCACTCTATCAATACGATGGGCGTTCTTATATACAGGTTTATTGCGACAAACAATGCAAAGACACGCTCACAAAAGCCGGTCATTATATGCATATATATTTTTCTGGGAATTCCATTATCAGTATAATTATTGGAGCTTTGAAAATCGATATTTGTATTGAGACGGACGCAGTGACAGATAAATATAAATTAGCTTAAATTAGTACCGACATAATAACAATTAAGGATAATATCTAACTTAAAATGATATAATCATAAATAACGCTCAAGTTATATAATCGTTTCACTCACGCTGAAGTCTGTCAAGCACACGGTGTGTAGTTAGTTACCTATACTCAGTGATGTTCCCAGGTCCGCCGGTCCATATGGTCTGTTTCGGCGTCAGTGTTATATATATGACTGATCGGTCGGTCTTGATACCGTGTAATCCAAGTATGAACAAGATATTGTGAATATAAATTGTTTCGAGTTCCTGGTCGGAGCAAGTCAAGCTCGTCTCAACAAATCAGTGAAATGAAAGCCGTCGCTTAGCTTTAATCTCTTTAGAATTCTCACAGACTATGTTCAGTAATAAATCATTTAAACGCATCACGACGAGGTATGAATATTTTCACACTTATAACAACCACTGTGGTAAGCATGCTTTGAAAACACTTGTTATGGTTTCCAAACAAAACAAATTTTCTGCTTGGAGTTTACGATAAAATAAACAGAATAGCTCCGGTTAAAGTTGAAATTTTTCGCCATTTTTTCTTGGCCGTAAAATTCCTAAAAAGTTAGTCTTACTTCTGAGCCATATCTGATTGTACAAACCACTGTGGATGCTTAACTGATGAACACAACACACCTTGTGATTATAGTTTGTGGTGGAAACCCGCATTTCCTCACCTCAGATCGACCATCCGGGGTATTCAGTTTCTGGTGTCCGACAATATCATGTTCAGTACCCGGAACCTCGCAGTCAAACTTAGTCAAACTTGAAACGTCGCTGAGACATTAGGTTTTCATCAGACACCAAATTGATTTATCCAAGGAAAATGTATAGTTTTATTGAATATTCTTCGAGCCAAACCTTATAAAATATTCAAATTGACACCTTTGAGTGGAATATCAACAATTTCTACTGTGGTTACGAAGCAATCTGGTTGCGGATGCCACTCGCGTAACCGCCGTAACTACCTACCGGTAGAATATACGATCTTGGGTCGGCAATTTGAATACCCTCTCGCCGTCTGGCAAATCATCGATCCAGCAGTACAGTTCTATTTATTATTCTGTTTAGTAAACTACAAATTGTCGTATAGAAATAAATCTAGGATAAGTATCTGCATGGCTCCCATCAGAATTCTGCGTCAGTATGAGCCTAGTTGAATTGCACGCACGCGCGAGGGAACACAGTTTGGACTGTTGCATGACTTAATGTTAGTCATCGGCTTGTAATTACTGTACAACTGTATACAATTTTTAAGTCAACTTTACGCTATAACCAGAACTGTTTCAGATTCATTTAATAAGTTAAAACTATTTGGAAGTATTTATTTTAAGTTCTAAGACTGTATTTGTTGATGTTTTTGCACTCACAAAGACAAAGGGCGACAGGGACGTAATACATAAAGAAAACAGATCTTTATACCGTGAATTTAGCAATTCACTCGATTCGAAAACCAATTCCAATATGTTTATTTGCACAATTAAACTGCGTCACGCGTCAAGCCACTATCGGTGTTAAAATCTTCTACACGGTTGGACAGTATAAAACTGTTTTAAGATTTCTTTTCTCTCATAAACTGTTTTGAAATAATTATATACCTCGAAATGCTTTTGAAAAATTAAAAAAAAACATATTATGTACGTTATCTCTGATAACAACCTAATTAGCTATTTCTATAATTAATTTTGGTGGGCGAAACGTTGAAAACGCCGGCCGGTTTCTAGTCATAAAATAAAACTGTATTTTTTCGAATCTTACACCTTAATAATTCTTGGAATAAAAATGGTTCCTGGTACTGACTGATGCATTTAGAGAACACTTGTGTTTCTTAGACTAAAATTTTAGAATTAATATTTTACTGAGAGGGAATTGATGCTCTCGCTCAAGTGTATAATTAAAAATGTATAATTAGAAAGGGCTGGCAGGTGTGAATTTTTAATCATGCAAATATTATTGCCGCAAACTCCCCGTTCGCGGGAAACCGCAGGAACCGATGACCCCGAAATAGACTGATAGAAACATTGGGATTTTCTTTGTTCATTTAGAAGAACTGTAGCAGGAGCCATTAGTAATCGGTTCCTGCCAAACTATCGTATAACCTGCGCGCGTTGAATCGAGAGACTTGAGTGCCGTTTTTGTCACATTTTTGTTGAAGCACTCAAGAGTTTCCTATTCAGTCAGGGAAACCAGTGCCGGTTTTTTACAAATCTTTGTGGAAGCACTCGAAAAGTTTCCCAATTTTTTTATCCACGCAATCGCGCCAGCAAATACGTCATGTTGCTTAGCAACTTAGAGGACGAACACCGCGGGCTCAGTTCCGTCGCCATCAACTGGTACTTGTTCCCCTGACTGTGTGCTATAATTTATTATAATTTATTTATTTGAGAACGCTTGAAAAATGTAGAAAAACGCTTGACAACGGCACACGTTTGCACCATTTGGGCACGCCACGCCATGCATCGAGCGCGCGCACCGAGGAAGAAACTGGACAATTATAGTAGTGTAGCCTCCTCCGCAGGCAACTCCTGGGTCTCCGGGGTCTGGGGCAAGAAAGGGGCAAAAGAGCGGGCACTGGGGCCCCACTCAGTCACTCAGTCACCTTTTTGTCCTCCGTACCAGTCTCTCACTCGTGCCTTTATGTAAGAGTTGCCTGCGGAGGAGGCTAATAGTAGTGGTTTCTTTTAATAGATCACTTCCTTTAATGATTCTCTCAATTTTCACGAGAAACAAAATAAAATGTGACCGTGAGCAGTTCTACTTTTTCCCGATTTTTACTCACGAACGATCGAATTTCTCTACTATGCGTCTGGATCTGCGCATGACTTGGAAGTATCCTTCTGAAAGTAATTATAGCAGAAGTATAATAGTAATGACACTGACGGCTGTATGCAAATATTTATATAATATGCCTAGAGATCAACACAAGAACCGCTGTCTAAAATTGTTAATTCATCTTTTTAACGATAGCAATGTAATTAAATGTCCAACGCTTCCAAAAAAATGGTGGCATTCCATAAGCTATTAAGAAAGAGTTAAATAAATAAAGAAATGCTCTCAAAGTCGAATACTAAGAAACAAAGTCTGAGCTCCCAACGGGAATCGAACCCATGACCTTACAGGTGCCAATTTGGACGCACTAACCACTGAGCTATGGAGGACTCATGGCGAGCAAGGCCATACAACTAGAAAGAAAGAGATGTCCCTCAGGCAAACACAAATATGACTCTACTCAGTGCGCTGACGAGATGCCGCTCTCTGATTGGCTATTTGTTACTCCAGCCGCTTCCCAAAAATACATTAATTTACCTTAACTTTGTCTAATTTAGAAAAAAAAGCAAATTTTGTTTATTATATTGCGACACCCTTGGATCTGAGGAAAATAAATAAACATATAGCTTATTCTGTCGATTGGCAATTATTTTTCCAGTTTTTTTATAATTAATATGCAAATTCGCATAATTTATAAATTAACCAATTATTATACGTACGAGGTCGGAATGTGCGTATTAAAATTCTGATTATTTCATCCTGTAAGCGCTAATTGCAACTGGTGGGTGATCAGGGACTCGTGCGAATTTAAAAGAGGTTGTTTGCTTTGTAATGAATTTTGACTCTCCAGGAGACAGCTGTACTGGATGTTAACAACTTTTTAATTTTCCTCTTTTTTTTCATGATTCGCCATAAAAAAGTTTCCCCCAAAACAATCATTCCTGCGAAAAAAAATCCACAACAAACTTTACTCTGGATGAAATTATCAATATCACGCAAAATATCGTTAGTTTCTGAAACGGAGCTGCCATCGTACATATGTGAAAAACATTTTCTAATTGATAGTCGAAAAAATCAGCGCAAATGCGAACTGGTGGGTGGTCAGGGGTCGAAATTGTAAAGTAGTTGTTGTTTTACATATTATGACTCTTATAAATTTGCGATAAAACGGCTCTAGGAAGACAGGTGTTATCTCACCCTTCTTGCTTTTAATTTGTGTTAACTTGACTCTTGAAAAGCAAGTTGGGGGGATTGTGCATAGCGTATCTGGCTAGAAATACTGCCTCGACCTTTGGACCAGTTGAAAACTGTGTCTGGCACTTTTGCTTTCAAGTTCTCGTCGCTTTGAAACCCCCTCATAATTTAATATACCATTGAGGGGTTTGGCAAAAGCGACGAGAACTTGGAAAGCAAAAGTACCTGACTTCCCGTTCTAAATTCTTCACTACCGTAACGAACGAAACACGCTGAAACATGGTATGGACGTTTCAAAAATCCTGTTCTAGCTCCTGTTTGAAAATAATGCAAAACAAATCGAGAAATTGTTTGTAAGTTGAAATTATATAATTTGTTTGATTTTCTCAATCATTAGGCAAACAAAAAACCCTTCATCTTTAGTTGCTTGCTAAGATTTTTTGGTAAAAGTCTCCTGATCTTTTTAGTAGAATTTTACACAGACGTTTTTGAAAAGGTGGCTCGATCGGGTTTTGGGGAGTGACGATACCTTTCAACTTTGAGAAACTGGTGTACGCACCATAAATAATCTTTACATAAAATCAATCGTTACAGCTGTACTAGATAAAGATTACAGTTTCAGATGAGGTACGTTTTATCGAAATTGAGTTTACCATAGCAAACGTAATGACGTCATCCCCCATTTTACATTAGACCGAATTACTTGTCATCAAGGCATAAGTTTTGGAAAAACGCTCTCTGGATCTTTTGACCTGACATACTTGTCTTAAGGTCTGCAAAATTTTTAAAAAATATATGAGAGGCGTTTTCGGGGGGGAGAAAAGTTTTTAAAAGGCGTTAAAATACAACAAAAACAAAAACAATTTTGAAATGTTACTTGAAAAGTATGTCCAGAAGGCTTGATGAAATAACACTTTGGTCTTAAATGAAGTGTATACCCATCTAAGTACCTGAGTAAACATTCTCAGGGATAATCGTCCATTTGATTTTTAGAAACATTGGCTTGAATATGAACTGGTTTGGAGTGTTATTTCGCTTTTTATCTAACTGCGGACTTCCAAGGAGATTAATATCAATATACAATGCAATGTCCGAGTTTCAATTCATTGAAACATTCTAAGGCTGTCATTTTTAGCCTCAACTCAGGTAAATATTACGCTGGAGTTTCGCGCTAGTGGCTTGTTGCTCTCATTATGCATCTCCATTGTCTCGAATCGCCATGCAGTTTGTAATTTTCATCACATCATGAATTCATATAACACTGATTGCTTTAGGGGTCATTTTTGATAAAAAAGCGAAATAAGCACTCCAAACCAGTTTCATATTCAACGCAATGTTTCTAAAAATCAAATGGAACGATTTCCCTGGTAATTTTACTCAAGGTAATTAGATGGTATACAATTCATTTAAGACCAAAATGTTATTCCATCAAGCCTTCTGGACATACTTTTCAAAAACATTTCAAAATTGTTTTGTTTTGTTGTATTTTAACGCCTTAAAACTTCACCCGAAATTTTCTCGAAAAACGCTCTCATAGAAATTCTTAAATTTTGCAGACCTTAAGACAAGTATGTCAGGTTCCAAAGATCCAGAGAGGCGTTTCGCAAACGAATGTCTTGATGACAAGTAATTCGGTTCTAATGTAAAAGGGGGGATGACGTCATTACGTTGCTATGGTAACTCCGATTTCGATAAAGACGTACCTCATCTAAAACTTTAATCTTTTCTCTAGTACAGCTGTAACGATTGATTTTCTGTAAGATTATTTATGGTGGTACACCAGTTTTCTCAAAGTTGAAAGGTATCGTCACTCCAAAATCCGATCGAGCGACATGGTGCGGCGCAGTTGAGGACATACGTAACAATAGAGCAGTTTTAAGAGCATAATTAAGAAGTCGCTCGTTTGAAATCTACGGTCCGGATTATCATGTAACCTTGTGCTACGATTAAACTTTAACTGCTTGCCAAGCATGTTTGAGTCGTTTAGAAAAAAAGTCACCTTGGCATATGAAAATAATCGCATTTGATTAAAAAAGAAGGCTTCGGAAAATATGTTATAACTCAGACAAATCGAGTTTAATCGCCACAAAATTTCTAATTTTATATAATGTTAGGATTCTATTATCGGATTCTGAAAAATCTAAGAAATTGCTTAACGTTTTCCTGTTTCAAAAAACGCGCTTTAAAAAATGACCTGTCAGCCTGATAAATACCAGCGGGCCACGGTGACCTTAAAGACCGTTAATTGATTCCCGAGCTATGGCAGAAAACGTGCCAGCTGTGATGTTCTTCAGTGATACCGATTAATTACAGCTGCAGTCATAACTAACTTTGATACGAAATTCTTGGGAGCGTCGCCACGAGAATTGTCGTTCATCCGGAGAGCCTCACCTATGGCCAACTCACTGATAGCACGACACAGTGACGACACAAGCGAACGACGCGACATAGCTGTATTAATTTATCAACGAACTAATCAAACCTAGAATAGAAGATTAAGTAAGGCAATGCGATCACCGAATTTTAAAAACTATACGAGTATAACTTCAAGGAACTTACCTTCAGAGATCAGTGTAGATCGAGATGTTAACGGGAGTGCCGAGCTCAAATAAAACACAAACTAATGTACTTCAGTGTTAACTCAGACGAGACTGAATTGTTTCTGAATATTTAATATCACAGAAGCCAATATCATCAGACTTAATCGAACTCAGTACCTGCCACATCACAAATGAGTTCTCAAATTTACAAAATGTTGCACGCGATTTTGCACTCCCGAAACAAAAGGAATAGATGTATACCCACTCAACATTTCCCACGATCAAACTTTGGTTTAAGTTTCTATAACAGGAAACAAAAGGAGAAACTACTTACTCGAAAGAGATGTTAATGCGAGGTCCAGGGTTAGGGTTCAACGATTTTCAAAGAAATATTCGTTGGCGGGGTCAGTACATTATTTTAAAAAAGAGGTTTTCGGAGCCAGTCCACGTAGGGATCAAGCAATGGAAATGCGTCAGAAACAGCCTTACCTCAAAACTATTTCTGGTGAAATGTATTCATGACACAAGCAATTTGTTAGGCAAAAGTTAGCAAATGCTAATATTTGTGGGTAAACCGCCAACGGAAAACTCGATTGAAATTTGTTTGGTCAGTCAAGATAAAACAAACAACAACAACAACAACAAACAACAGCAAAGCTTTATTAAGTCCTTGGGTTAAATACTATAGATTTTCACCTCCCGCAAATTAGCAGGGCTATTCGAGGCGGGAGGTGAAGAAAAACAAATTATAATAAGGGTAGCTAACAGTAGTGTAGTTTAACGCAAGTATAGAAAATATTTGAAGGATAATAAACAAAATATTAAACCTCCTTTTGGCTTCAAAATATATTCACTGATAATTGTCCTTAGACATTATCTGTTCCATGAAGCTCACAGTTTTCGCAGTGGAAGATTTGAACTGGACTCCTAACACGAGTAACTGCATGTTTCTAACATGCTAATTCTTAGTTAAGCAGTTTAAGTAGTTTTAATTAGTAAGTAGTTTAAGTAGTTTAGGTAAGTATTTTATGAACTTTGTAAATAGACTAATTTTTTAAATGATATAATTTTAGGTAGTGTCCCCTATTAGTAGAGGGCTTTCCCTCGCTAAAACACTTCGACACATTACCGCGCATTTCAATAACACGCGGACTCTGAAGTTCAAAACCCAACTTACAATTGCGTTTTCGCTGGCCGTCAATCATAAAATTACGACGACAAACAACTCGAACCAACGGAACGTGAAAGGAATCTACCAATCACAATCCACGGACGTGAACTTTTAAATGGATTACTAAATGATTGATGGCAGCGAAAAACGAATCCGTTGATTGAGCAGAGTTCCCGAGAGTTCGCATGTTATTGAAAGGCGCAGTAATAAAGTATTTGATTTGATTTAATAAACTGGTTCCAGCGGTTGAAAATCAGTTAAATATTAAAATTATCACAGACTTCGTCTAGTCCACCATATCTGCGGTTTCGGTATTCTGGCGATTTTGACACGGTATTGCGGTTTTAGTCGATTTTATTTCGCGGTATTGCGGTTTCGGGGACCCCCCCCCCCCATGTCCCCCATGTCCCCCTCTATCAGTGGTTAGTCTGGCCGACACCAGCTGGGCGCGTCTAGATCTATTTGTCGCATGCGCAGATGACTGTTGTAGCGTTTTCGAGCGTATTTGTATGGACGGGGAAAACGCTAAGAAAACGATGGTGTGGATGAAGAGCTTTTGATGCGTTTTCGATGAAAACGGAGCGTTTCGAAAACTTAGCGTTATGAAAACGGGTACGTGTCAAGTCAACCTCAAGTCAACCTCGTCCCAGAGCCCACGATTCTTTTGGATGCTTCTAAAGGATCGCGGGACGAGATTGATGTTTGTTTTAATAAAATGAACACAGAAACTTGTTTAAAATTTTGGGCGGGATCGGGATTTCGACGAAAAGAAGGGCGGGATGGCGGGATAAGATAAGATACTTTATTTAACCACGTATCACTGAAGAGCTAAAAGAAGCTCGTTTAAAACGTGAACGTGAAATTATAAATAAGTAAAATGGAAAATATTATTACATACATTAAATATAAAATATTAAAAACCTTTCTATATTGTATCTTCCATCATAAAATATTATAAAATGATTAAAAATGCCGCTCTCTGATTGGTTATTTGTTGTTCCAACCGCTGCAAAAATACATTTAGCTTAACTTTGTTTGCCTAATTTAGAAAAACGCAAATGTGTTTATATTGTGACACCCTTGGATCTGAGTGATGAAAATTAAATAGGAAAATAAATATACGTAGCTCATTCTGTCAATTGCAAAATGATTTATAATTTTTTTATAATTAATATGCAAATTTACAGAATTTATATTAACCAATTATTTTTGCGTACGAATCCTGAATGTGCGGATTAAGTACTGATTATTTATTCTGTAAGGGCCTCCACAGACTAGAGAGATAGTTGTCGACAACTATAGTTGTCCGATCATAAAAAAAAGCCAGTGTGTGAAGCTAGTTATCGATAACTAGCTAAGGCCCTCAGTTATCGATAACTAGCTTCACACACTGGCTTTTTTGTTATGGACAACTTTTTATGATCGACAACTAAATAGTTATCGAGAACAATTGGCCTAGTCTGTGGAGGCCCTAAGCGCTAATTGCGACCTGGACTCAGTCCAATTATAAAGAGGCTGTACGCGTTTTGCATCCTAATGAATGGTTAGCCACCATAAGAAATGCGGCGAAAACGGCTCCAGGAGACAGGTGTTTCTCACCCTTCTCAGCGATGTGTTAAACTGACTCTTGAACAGCAAGTTATAAGGAATTGTGCATTGCGTAGATCTGAGAAAAACTACATTAACACACTCAAAAACTCCATCTTTGGCACCAGTTGAGACTGTGCGTCGAAAGGACTTAAACTTCATACAGATGCACTAACAGTGTGGATTTTTGTTTTGGCTATTAATTTTTATTTCGCCATAGAAGTGACGGATTCCGCTCAACATTTGAGCAATACGTACAAAAATTAATTACTAAAAAACTACACATAGCACGGTAACATTTTGAATACTATTTGAAACATATCACTTTAATTCACTTCTCCAAGTGACCCCGCAATTAAATTATCAAGCATTCTCGAGAAAATTAATGTCGAACTTCGTAAAAAATGATAAAAACGCACACCATTTTGGTTTGAACTGACATGAAGCGTCTTTTTAATTAAAATATGTAATGACTTCTCTCGCGGGGGTCAGCTTGGGAGCTAATTTATCGATAATTTCTTCTTAACTGTATTCAAAATGTTACCGTGCTATGAGTATTTTTTTGGTAACTTAATTTTTGGCACTTTTTGCTCGAACGTCCAGCGGAAATCGTCTTAAATATTTGCTGAAGGAACTAAAACATATTTTGAGAATGTTTTATTGTATATAGACCGGGCTGCAAACAGCAAACGTCTCATGCTCACAAGGCCAGTATGGATAAACAATTTGTAGTTAGGTAATGACGTCTCTGCACCGGGGGGGGGGGGTACTCCCAGAAATTTGGTGTGGGGTGTGCGGCACGCTTCTTGAAACCCTTACCCTATTTCAGACCAAAATATGTGATTTTCCCTACCCTAATTTCAGACCTGACCCTTAAAATTTCGGGGAAGATTTCCCCATTTTAAAGTCAAAATGGCAAAAATTGATACTATACCCTATTTCAGAATAGTAGGCAAAACATACCCTATTTCGGACCAAAATGGTCAAAATCTATACCCGTTTTCAGACCGAAACGGCTCAAAAACCATACCCTTTGGCGCCGCACATACCTATATGGCTTATATTAGGGAGTACCCCCCCCCCCCCCCCGGGCTCTGCACCTGCCGTGCTGCAGTAAATAGTCCTCTCTTTTTTTCGCAATCCGCAAACAAAGTTCCTCGGCGCAAAAATATGACTCTGTACAAAAAAAAATTCCGC
The DNA here is from genome assembly GCA_029204205.1 of Desmophyllum pertusum. Taxonomy (NCBI): domain Eukaryota; kingdom Metazoa; phylum Cnidaria; class Anthozoa; order Scleractinia; family Caryophylliidae; genus Desmophyllum; species Desmophyllum pertusum. Next base: position 5,075,385 of record MU825396.1, read on the forward strand.
AAAAATTTATTACTCCGTTCATAAAATTTAATATCACCCTTTGCGTTGGTATCTAAAACGATCTTGACAGGGTTCGTACGGGTCCTTGCATGAAATCGCGATCCTAGAAAGTCCTGGTATTTTGTTCTGTTATTTTCCAGGAGTTGAAAGTCTTGGAAAAACGAGTCATTTTTGGTAGGTCTGGAAATATATACCTGCCCTGGAAATATATACATTCAAGCAAAAATTAAGTGCTGCAACAAAAAAAAATTCTCGCAAAATACAAATGTGTTTGTTGAATAACAATTAGCTAATATGGATAGGGGCCAATAATTACGTGGAATAGGACGATGTTGAAGGTGTTGAAAGTAGCCGGTATTGAGTGGGAGAAAGCAGTTAGATTGGCTCAGGACAGAGAGGGCTGGAGAGACCTTGTTGAGGGAGCTTAGGGTAGCCGGTATGGCGCGGGAGAGGGCAGTTAGATTGGCCCTGGACAGAGAGGGCTGGAGAGACCTTGTTGAGGCCTTACGTGCCACTTGGCATATGGAGGATGAGTGAATATGCACAGTTATAAAATAGACAAGATACTACGCGCGCTCTGATTGGTTCAAAACCATTTATACCATAACTCTATGGAAACATAGAAAACTGTTTCGTGCTTTATTTCATAAAAAAAAACCAATAGAAAACGTTTTCCCTGTGTTTCCACTCGTGAAAGTTTGGGAGAACTCGAAATTACTGTGGAAACTGCGGTCCGTGTTTCCACAGCATTTCTCGTTCTCCCAAACTTCACTCGTGTTACCATAACTCTATGGAAGAACGGAAAAACGTTTTCTATTTGGTATTTGAAGTCTGGCAAATTGACAAGAGTCCTGAAAAATGTTTTGGAAAATTGTTGCTGAAAAACAGTAAGAACTCTGAATTAAGAATTTTGTATAAACTCATCAAATTAATAACAACTTTTAACCGCAGTGATTTTAAAATAGCACACGACACGTACATGACGACATAAAACAACACAACACCCAACAACACAACATTTAGATAAATTAAAGTAAAAAAGAAATCTGGGCATTACAATAAAACAAACAAAAATAGACGAACGAGATGCCGTATTTCAAATGATTTAAGTCAAAGGCTTGAATTTCTATTTCTTTTTAAATTTGTCTAGTGTGTTATTCTTTTGAGCAGTTTCGCTAAAGGCCCGGTCACAACATTTGTCACAACATTCTCACAACATTTGTTGTGAGCCGATGTTGAGACCGTTTGACCACTCCTCACAACAATGTTGTGACAACATTTCTTTTGTTCTTGAAATGTTGTGAGGTTGTTGTGGCCGTTTGACCGCGCATGGTCACAACAAATGTTGTGAGAATGTTGTGCCGTACGTTTGATTGCCAATCCGCAAAAATTTCATGCCACACGGTATTTTTAACTTAAAAGTTACTTATTCGTGTGAACTTTCATTTCAGAATGAAGTGGATAGTGTTACTTTGTTTACCTTTCGTTGCTGGATGCAGAATGACTAAGTTTATTAAACAGGAAGGTGTGGCACTAGAGAATCACGTGATAACAACTGTGACAGCCACTGAACCAGTGAAGTGTAGCTGGGATTGTGTGGATACACCACTGTGTTTCTCTGTGAACGTGAAAAGACTACAAACAGGATCAGTCACGTGTGAGCTTAACAATTCTAGCAAAACTGCCGACCCACAAGATTTGATGCCAAGAGCCGGAAGTCAATACCAACAAATGATGGTTAAGCGAAGCAGTCCTACGTTTGCCGCTGAAAGGTTATGAAAAGTCAGGAAAAAAAAGAGAAGAGAAGAGTCAGGGAATTTATTCATCTGGCCAAGGGAACCAGAATTCTCTGTAGGCTTCACAAAAAAGTAGATAAAACCGTATACAAATAAGAATTGTTTGTCTTTGATTAAACTGACGGATATCTGTTTTACCTTTAGGAGGTTGATCATTGTACAGTAGGAGAGTGTATCTATAAGGATGGTAATATAATCTGAACTGATGCAAAGCTAGTACTACGGACATAGAATAGGGTGAATGGCTAATATTTCGACAAATAGACTAATATTATACGGGTCCAGAGCTACGATTAGATAGAATGCCGGATGACTTTAATAGTGGCGGATACAGGGGGAGGGTCGGGGGATCCGGACCCCCTATCAGACCTTAGGGTTTTTTGCTTTCTCTATTATCCATAGCAAAAACCATCTCCAGAATCCACCAAAAATGCACTTTTCAGAACCTAAAAGTTCAAATTTTTTCTGTGGGAGGCCCTCAAACACCCCCTTTGCGCCTTTACTACTGCCGTCTACTTCCAAAAATTTTCCTTCAATCTACTTCACATTTTCGGGAAAACCCTGGGACCCCCCTATCAAAAAATCCTGGAGTGGAAATACTGCCTTATGCTATGTCCATTGTACTAGCTTTGTATTTCAAATTATTCTATTCACAGTAGTACGTGCATCTCCTGTTTATTTACGAGAGATTCGGCATAGAAAACAGCGCCTGCTTAGTTTTTTTGTGCGTCGTGTGGGCTAGCTCTACATTTTTCTATTTAAACATTTTCACTCAGTTTAGAATAGTGAAAAGTACACAATCACAGTGTGATAACAGATCAAATTAGTAAAACCAGACAATTTCCAATGTATAAAAAACCGCTTAACTCTGTTTGCTAGATCTGTAGCATAAAGCTTGATGTCAAACAGGAGAGTTAGTGTTTCATCCGATTTCCGAACACCGAGAAGAAAGTTCAGTGAAAATACGGCGCGCAGCGTAGTATTTTTGACACTGAAAATTCGAGGTGTTTGGAAATCGGCGGATGAAACACTGTCTCAAGTGTTTGATACATCTTTCAAATCGAAACAAAATCTAAGAAGTAATCGTAAAAATACATGCTAATTAAGAACAAGTATCCGGCCAAAGCTCCGACACGGTTATGATATTATTATTAAGGAGTTCAGAGAAAATCACATCTTCAATGGGTTGTTTGGAGAAAAAAAAAGATTGAAAACATGTTTATTCTTTTGTTCTCAGCTCTTCCGGATGGCTGGTATAAGTTTGGTTCCAAGCTTATCAAGTTGTTTCCAGAGAGAAGGACCTGGGAACAAGCACGACAATCCTGTCAGTTGATTGGTGGAGAGCTGGTGTCAATCAACCGTGAAGACGAAAATGAGTTTATTTCTCATTTACTTGGCCAAATTAAAACAAAAGGTTAATGAACAAGGGCCCTGAAAAAAAAATATCGGACAATAAACCTGCCCTTTTAATGCTGTAGTGCAATCAGTTTGGTTGAGTGGTCCTTCGAATTCAAACGTTTTAGAATAGATTAATAGCTATATGTTGTTGTTTTTGATGAATTTTTTCTGCAAAAAAAAGTAATCGAATGAGATTAAATTTAGAAAAACATTTAAGGATAAAAATTAGCGAGAAAAGTTTAACACAACGTTTCGATGTCGCCATGACATCATTTTCAAGTGACAAAATAAAAAATTGAAACTGTCTTAATATATACAGTGTGAGGTGGTAGAACATAACAATAAGTAACGTAATTAGCATTGTGCATGGTAAATATGTCTAACGAAATAGTTTTGCGCGGATGGAGTCCGATTGCGTGTACTTGAAAATGATGTCACTTGAAAATGATGTCATGGCGACATCGAAAACGTTGTGTTTAAACTTTTCTCTCTAATTTTTATCCTTAAAAGAAAGTAAAGCAAATTTAAAGCGTAAATTAGCGCCGGCTACTTGTCAGTGAAAGTCGGGCTGAATTTCCGTTTTCTTCAACCCTGAATTGCTCAATCAAATGAACAGTGCTAAACATTGTTATACGTTAAACTCGGAAAATTGCATCTATTTTTTTTATATTGGTACAAGGTAAAGACTCAAACCAGATTATCGCACACTGGATTCTAGATGGAACTGATTCTGATGTCAGGTGAGCATTATGCAAGTCACGTGACTATTACTCATTGTGCAATGTGCAAAAATTACGTTCAAATCGTAGGAAATTTAAAAGAGAATAATTTACTAAGGTAGAGAAGGTAATAATAATTTAAAGCCAGAAAGGAACAAGTATGGCTAAAGCCACACGGCAATCAAACGCAAAAATTCGGCGCCACTTCCGGTTTTCGCTGCCTTCAATTTTGCAAGAGATTGAAGCGTAATGGCCGCGAAGTTTGTAAGGAAACGTTATAGAACATGAAGTGGTAAACCAAAATACGAGCTGAGACACTTGGTGGATAACAATTATTACATTATCTATGAAAGTAACGAAACGTAGAGGACTTCGTAAATTTAGGACATTTCGCAGTGGGGTTTTGGCGGGAACTGCGCCGGCGCAGTGCGTTTGACCGCTGTGTGGGCTAAAGTTCAATTCTCCTATACTCTATAAACAAACTAACAACTATATTTTATCCTTTAAACAGTCTCATAAATGGAGCAACATATGAAGAAGAAGACGGTGTAAAATCCATGTACCTCAGCGGATCAGGGGCGTATGCAACAACCCCAGCTGTTGACTTTGGAAAAACTAGCTTCACCATCGCCAGCTGGGTAAAACTACAGCGCCCAGTTAATTCACAATCAGCTATTTACTCCGACTGGTCGCATCCTATAAAATTCATTGTCTATGCATACTCGTCAGGGAGTCTTCGTTTCGGAGGGTTCAACAACAAAGATCAATTTAAGCCGTGGTTTGCTGCAGGGTAAGACGTGAAGGACTACAGTCGAACCCCTATTAAGCGGCCACCCTATTAGGCGACCAGTTATCAAAGTCCCGAAACTATTATCAGTATAATACTGTAAATCGTCCCGATGAGGGTTCTTCTATTGTTTTTCCCCTATTAAGCGGCCACCAAGAATTTAATTCACGTAGTTAAAATTTGGTCTTGTTTGAAAAAGCAGATGACAGACAAGAGTCCGAAATAGATGGTGACGACTGTTAAAAAACATTCAAACACACGTTTATTATCGTCTTGATGTGATTCTGTTGTCATCAATCTTTTGATTTTCTACCACGCCTTATGCTAATTTATAACGAACTTCTATTAACTTCTATTATTATTAATATTTCTCTAGGTCTCCACCAATTGGCAAATGGTTTCATGTCGCGGCGGTCTGGGACAGAAACGCAAACGAGGCTCGCCTGTTCCTCGACGGTCAGAAGGTTGGGACCGAACCTGTGGATAACGACTCGTACCTTAAGGGTAATTCCCATTCAGTTTATGATATTGGACTTAAGAGAGACGCCGGTGCTACATTAAGAGGATATTTGAGAGACCTGATGATTATTGGAAATGCTCTCACTGGCGAAGAGCTAGCTAATATTACAGGTGAAAATATTTCTTCCCTCAGTATTTTTTCCCCTATTGCATGCCAACCATTCCATGCAAACGCGAACAGAAGACAAACAGACTTCCTGTCGATCAAGAAAACGGCTAGCAATTACCAGTTCCGAAGTTCAAATGGAGACTGGGGACGAGTTTTTAAATTTTGATTTAATTAAAAATTGGAGCCCATCACAAGAAAGATCACATTAACATTAGTCGATTTACCAAGCTTGGGGTTGTTTCGTTAGATTTCAACCATGTAGAAGGCTTTCAAAAATCAGACAAATTAGAGACTTTGTATGGATTTGGGGGACGCCATCTCTGAATTAGAGACGTTTGTATGGAATTTGGACGACCTTTGACAGCTCACAGCCTGGTTACTATGCAATGTAACATAACCAAATTTGATGAACTTACTAATTTTTTATGCAATCTTTCTGGTGATGGGATTAAATTTTTAATATGACGTAATTTGAACAATTGGTAAACTAGTGCCTAGTCCCTTTTTGAACTTCGGAACGGGCAATAGACTGGTATATTACTATTAGAGCGATTTTCGTATGACCTTGAAATGATTACGCGCGAAACAGAATGCGAACAACAAACGAACGGATAGAGGAAATTGGATTACGCGCGGGTTTTGGCTGGTTTAGTGAACACGAGCTAGAGGCGAACACCGTTTGTTGCAAATGTTCTCTTGACTTTCACTGGTTTTTTGATTGGCTCATCGAACTATACATTCTCCATATTTTGGGAAGCAAAAGAAAAAATCAAAACAGGTAAACGAACTCATCCGCTCAACTACTGGAAAGTCAAACAGAAGGCGAACTCTAACGAGGAAAGTCAAACAGAAGGCGAACTCTACGAAAAACACATTTTCAAGGTCAAACGAAAATCGCTCTACATTAACTTTCGAAAAAGTTAAAACCATTTAATAGAAACATTTCATCGCGCTGGAAAGAAAACGATGACTTTATGGCGCATGCGTCTGGAAACTGTTAATCTCAATCATTATCCATTAGACAATACGTCTTTCTCGATCTTTACATAATCAACCATCTTTCGCTTGGAAGTAACTATATTACGGCCGCCTTGACAAAGCCCCATTTGAACTCTAGCTCCAGAGCCGTAGCTAGCGGGGGGGCAAGGGGGGCAACTGCCCCCCCCAAGAATGGGTAATGCTTTCTGAAAAACGAAAACTGCGTATGTTTTTTTCGCGTTTCAAACAGCCGCCTTCTTGATAAAAATATATGCCGAGGGTCTTTCAAAAACAAGATTGAACATTTCAAAGGCTTGGTACTCTCCCCAGATTTTGCTCGGCATATTAAATCAAGATGATGGGGAACGAAGAGGTGAGAACTTCTTACTTCTTAGGTAACTAAGTAAGTAGTTATGTTTTGACTGTCCGGTACCATACTAACTTGAACATTTACGATTGATTGAGAAATATATTTTGGAGCGGAAATCCAACTGGAGACATCTTTACACACGAAATAGACTAATAAAATTTTTAGTGTACTAAGGCCGATATACGGTATGTATCAAGTTAACAAAAACCTCGGAAATATTGCTGTAAGCACTAAAAATACCTGTCATTTTACACTTGATCGAGATTGATTTTTTGACAAAATATATCATGGAGAATGCTGAAAATAGCATTTCCGCGCCTCTAGATTTCAAAATTTTCTGAGGGAGCATGCCCCCAGACCCCCCTAGCGGCTCGCGTCTTTGGCACTCGCTCTTCGGCACTCGCTTCATTGCCCCCCCATTCAAAAAAATTCTAGCTACGGCCCTGAGCTCATACAAACTCTGTATTTACACATTCCCGTAAGCGGCCAGCTCTACTTGCGGACACTTTTCTGCATTCCGAGTGTGTCCGCTTATGGAAGCCTCCACTGTATGTGCATTAATCCTTTGCAGATCCAAATAACGAGCCGTTGGATGGAGTTTGGATCGGTCTAAATGACGTCACCACGGAAGGAACTTTCCGTTGGCCTGACGGCACTCACGTGACCTACACTAAGTGGGTTTCCAACCAGCCAGACAACCAGTATGATTACCAGGACTGTGTGGAAATGACAATTGATGAGGGACCTGGGACGACACTAGCTGTGGAAGACAACTTCCTTTTGTTTGTGAAAAGAAAACCTAAACTGTCCATAAACTTGAACTGACTTAAGAGAAAAGCTGATTTTTAACTACTTGTTCCCCCGCATGATTGAGAAACGCTTGAAAAATGTAGAAGGCGCGCGGTTGATTGACAACGACACACGTTTTGCACCATCCATTTTCAGTATTGAAAATAGTTATGACGATCGCGCCGAGAATATTCGAGAAAAGTCGAACGAAAAAGGCTCAAATTTATTAGTAACACTGCCTCAGTCAATTCCAGCAGTGCCCATCCCCCCCCCCCCCCCCCAGGTCATTTGCACATGCTATAAGCTGTAATCCAGGAAGTGGGGCATTAGTAATTACACCCTTACGGCCTCGCAGTTTTTCAACTCAAACTCAAACCATGACATCGTTCGCAAATTTTATTGGCAATGAACGAAGAGTTTTTGTTGCGGAATGGAAAGTCCAGCAAGGGCTAGGAAAGCTTGCTGCTGGAATTGACTGACGCATTAGACTATAAACTCGAGTTTTCTGCAAGTGGCAGTCAATGCGGCTATACGCCTCTTTGACTATTCGCTTGTTAACTATCAAGCTCGCGCGATCGTAATCCAGTTAAGAAATCGGAAAACGTTTTCCTTAGAGTTATCGAAACGAGGGTGGTGACCCCCCCAATGTTTTGGTCTTTCTAAAAAGAGTTAGTCATAAACTCATGTCATTAACTCGCTAATTACCAAGCTATATATATGAGGGTCTCTAACGATGTAAATAGAGAGCTAGATCGGAAATTCAAGTAGTATTTTGACTTTTAAACGTAAATTAGAACATTTGTTTTGTCACTTTTTCTTTTTTATTCTTTTATGTTTAGCTTTTAACTTTTTTAGCAACTTATTTATTGAGTTGTTTCCCAGGACCTTTCTGAAAATCACTTCGGCGAGAGACTGGTTTTAAATGTTATTATTATTAACTCACTGCAGTAAAACAATTAAAATAAAATAAATTGACCGCGGGAAGAATTTTGGCGCGACAATCTTTAAGGTAGCGGTGACCCTTTCATTTATCGGTTGGCAAACAAACATTTGATCAACTGCCTGCTCTCTGATTGGCAATTGGTCAACTTTAAAAATAGATTTACCTTTAAGTTAACTTTGCCTAATTTAGAAAAATGCAAATTTATAATATTGATACACCATCAAAACTAAGTGTCAAAATTAATTAGTAAAATAAACATACACAGCTCTTTCTGTCGATTGCCAAATTATATATCCAGTTTGCAAATTACAGAAACGCTGCATATTTTTATGAGTCTTGCAGTATTTAACCAAGTGTTTTGCTCCCGCAAGGGGGGGGGGGGGGGGGGGGGGGGGGTACTCCCTTATGTGGCCTATACGGGGACGTGCCGCTTGACAGGGTATGGCCCCTCTGGCCTTTTTGGCCTCTCTGCCCTGAACAGGGTATATAATTCCATGCCAGTCTGTCCCAAACAGGGTCTTAACCTGTCCTAAACAGGGTATGGTTGCACGATTGTTGTCGTAAAAATATGGTTTATACAGTATTTAGAGATCGGAGACGTTTGCCTCGTATCAGTCAAACGGGATTCGCTAAATTGCAACCTAAACAGGGCTCTAAAATAGAGGATGTTGTCCTACACAGGGTAGGTATTTTAGAGTTTTTTTTGTCCTAAACAGGGTCAGGTTTTCAAACCCTCAGCGGCACCCCTATACCCCCCCCCCCCCCGGGGGGTTTTGCTTCGTAATGAGAAATGAGACGAACACGGCTGAAGTAGACAGACGATTTGTCTTTCACGCTTCCTGGCGTTATGTTTAATTGACTCTTGAACAGCAAGTTATGAGGAATTGTGCATAGCGTATCTGAGAAAAACTGCATCAACACAATCAAGAATCAAGACTCCACCTTTGAAATTCTGTTTAGCAAAGGAACATTCATACAGATGCACTAGGAATACTAAGGTGTGATTTTTGTTTTTGCTTTATGATTATCTTTTATTTCGCCATAGAAATATGGCAATGTTGTTTATAAAAAGCGATGTAGGCAAACGTTTTAAATCTTTGCAGTAGCTGAACTAAAACATATCTTGACTCGAATGTTTTATTGCATATAGATCAGCTGTATACGGCAAACGTCTCATGCTCACAAGGCCAGTATGGATAAACACAATTTATAGTTATGTAAATCTAATGTCTTTTTCAGAAAACGTCTCTGTACCTACCAGTGTGGCTTTAAATTTTTCTCTCTTTTTTCTCGATCCTGCACAATAAAGATCATCCGAAATAATCATTCCCAGCAAAAAAAATCGGGAAATTTACTCCGTTCATGAAATTATAAGTATGACCTTAAAACAACAATTGCGTTCGTATCCAAAACGATCTGCCTTCGTACAGACGTGAAAATAAGAATTTCAAACATCAGTCTCGCTTAGTCGAAAAAATTAGATCTCGCAAAACATAGCACAATGAACAAGGAGCAAAAGGAAAACGACAGTGATCGGGAGCTCTTTTCAGAGCTCTTCGACAACCCGATTCATCCGTTACTTATTCATATGGTACCTCCTTTTGTTGATGAAAACTCCCGATGTTTCACCTGCAAATAAATGGCGAAGCAGTTTGGAACTACCAACTGATGGAATCTGCTCGAGAGCGTGTTCGGCACGCAATCGCCGAGAGCAGTCGGCGATTTTCGCGGAAGATGTAAGCCACCACGGATCGAAAGCCGCCAATAGTATTCATATGCCGGCAACAAAATATACAAAATTAGCATACATGTAAAGAAAGTAAAATCATAGACCATCTACTTTCCCGCTAAAATTGTAAGGATAGACAACATCAAGAATTACACGAAGCATTACCTATCTTACACGGCTTATTGAAGTTGGCGTTTTAACATGGCGACATAGTCGGCTAGAACTCCAGTCAAGCACGCGCACTTTTAAAGTTAAACGAAGCGCAAACTGAAGACAGTTTATTTTATTCTTGCTCGAAAAGGGTAAAATTCCGACAGTTCTGTCTGAAGGTTTGTATTCTCTATTTCCCAGTCTACTAACAGCTGTAGCAAAGCGCGCGTCGCCTTTGTTATGCCGGGGTTTATGTTGAACAAACGATTTGTTTTCTTTCATCGGCAGCGAATTCGACATTTCTCGGATCAAAGCTAAACTCAACGAAAGCAAAATCTTAAGCTTCGCAAAAAAAAATGAAGGCGGCAGCCGCGCTGAAAGCTCCAGATTAGTACTTAAACGTGTGATATTGCAAGACAAAAGGTTTTGGGGCCTATTGTATTTTTGCTCCGCCTCTCGGCTGCACTTTGATGAGCGAGAGGTATTCCCTGCGGATAAAGCGCGCATTTTCGTTGACCAATGATAGGCGCTCAGTTCAAGCTGAATGAGCAATATTACAGACCTATAGTTTTTACTCGACTGTAAGTAAATGTCCCGAGAACAATAGGCATTCTGCGCGATGCTTGAATTTCATTTTGTAAAATTGTCCAAAGTAAACAGTACCGCATGAAAGTACTGCTCAATAGCTTTCATTTGAATGGTCACACTAGATTTTCAAGGTTTGACTCTGGGAGTGAAAGGGTTAAATTGATAATATTTAATCCAATAACTGATGCATATATTTATTCATGTGAACTTTAATTTCAGAATGATGAGGATAGTGTTACTATGGTTACCTTTCGTTGCTGGATGCAGAATGACTAAGTTTGTTAAACAGGAAGGTGTGGCACTAGAGAATCACGTGATAACAACTGTGACAGCCACTGAACCGTTTAAATGTAGCTGGCAATGTGTGGATACACCGCTGTGTTTCTCTATGAACGTGCAAAAACTACAAACAGGATCAGTCACGTGTGAGCTTAACAATTCTAGCAAAACCGCTGACCCACAAGATTTGATGCCTAGAGCCGGAAGTCAATACCATCAAATGACTGTAAGTGAAGGAATCCTACAGCTACCACACGTCAGGAAAAGTCAAGGGGGCAAAAAGACAAGAAAAAATTCAGGGTTTTTAAATTTGCGTTTTACGTTCGCAAGTTCAGTTTTCGTCTCAAATAAGTTGTTTTGGACAGACTAGAAATATGTTTGAACGCAAGTGTTTAACAGTTTGGCCAACTCTCCCCAACAGAGAGGCCTTGTGAAAAAATAATTGAAGGATAATAAACACAATAGCCGCCATTAATTTGGCTTCAAAAATATGCACGGATATTTGTCCGCGGACATTATCTATTCCGAGAAGCGAACAGTTTTCCGAGAGCGAAGCTCGAGGAAAAACTGTGAGTTTCAAGGAACAAATAATGTCCGCGCGGACAAATATCCGTGCATATTTTCGTGTTTGTGTATACAATGTATAAGAATTGTTGGTCTTTGATTGAACTGACGGTTTATCTGTTTTACCTTTAGGAAGTTGATCACTGTACAGTAGAAGAATGTTTTCATAAGGATGGTAATATAATCGGAAATGCTAAGCTAGTACAACGGTCATAGCCTCAGTTGGGCAGATTTGATGGCCAATATTTCTACTAGTAGAACTAGTCTACTGAGGCCGTATACACGACTTATGGCGAAGACGTTAGGTAACAGCACAACTAGTCTTCTACGGGGTCAGAGCTAGATAGTCCTAGATAGAGTGATGACTAAAAGACACTTTCTACTCATTGGTCTTTAAATCTGCCCATGCAATGCTATGTCCGGCTAGTACTAGCTTTACATTTCAAATTATTTTCACTTCACTTTTCCTGTTGTACGATTTTCCTGATATTAATTTCTCCCTGACAAAACAAAACAAAAAAACAGTTGAACTTTTACCTCTACGATACATATAATAAATTTGTATGTATATTGTTCCTTCTAAATTTATTCCAATGCATTTATAAGTATTTGTGTATTGCTTTGGCTGAGCTCTGTTAGCTGGGTATTAAAAACACAACATTCCGATGTGGGAGTCATTTGGACACAGGTGTGGCCGTTTATTTTGATAACAAGCATAGAAAGCTCAAATTATCAACATACAAAGTACTATCCCAGCAAAGGTTAGGGAGCTCGAGAAACCGCCACCCTGACGTGACGATAATGGAAAAGGGGGTGTAAAATGTATTTTGTCAAATAAATACATTTTATTAATTGTCATAAATACACTTAAACAAGAGAAACAAGACAAGAAGCCATTGTACTTAATCACATCTTCAACGGGTTGTTTGGAAAAGAAAAAAGAATGACATCCTTTGCATAATTTTTTTATTATTATTCTTTTGTTCTCAGCTCTTCCGGATGGCTGGTATAAATTTGGTTCTAAGCTTATCAAGTTGTTTCCAGAGAGAAAGACCTGGGGACAAGCACGACAATTCTGTCAGTTGATTGGTGGAGAGCTGTTGTCAATCAACCGTGAAGACGAAATGAGTTTATTTCTCATTTAATTGGCCAAATTAAAACAAAAGGTTAATAACAAGGGCCCTGAAAAAACTAATACTGCAAGTTGAAATATCGTCCAATAAACCTGCCCCCAGCATTGTAATCTGTTTGGTACGTTGAAGTGACGTGCATTTCTGAACAAGAGATCCCGCAACAAACACTAGCCAAGCGATTTATTTCTACGTTGTGTGTTCCTCCTCTGAATTCAAACGTTTTATAAAAGATTAATAGCTATATATTGTTGTACCACTTACATGAATTGCAACCGGTATTATGATACGAAAAGCACTCGCCATTCACACCAAGTCAAGGAAGGAATGTTTTTCAAGGTCAGGGAAACGTCAGAGAATTAATTATCTGACCAGGAAAATTTGTTTTCTTCACGGGTGACAACGTTTAATTGTCCAATCAAATGAACAGTGCTAAACACGTTATAAGTTTAAAAAAAATTGCATCTTCTGATAAGATTAATTTAAAATGTTATATTTTTTTAAGATAAAGACTCAAACCAGATCATTGCACACTGGATTCTAGACGGAACTGATTCTGATGTCAGGTGAGCATTATGCAAGTCACGTGACAACTCAAGCCGAACCAAACAAAAGAAGGCGACCATTTTCGTAAACTGATCAACAGCGTTGAAGCTCCCGTAAGCGGACGCTCTCGGGAAGCCGAAAAAGTGTCCGTAACTGGAGCTGGCCACTGATGGAAATGTGTAAATACAGAGTTTATATGAGCTAGAGTTCAAACGGGGTTTTATGACCTTTTATCAATGCGGCCGTAAATAGATAAACTTACGAGAGTGTCCGCTCAGAGAGCTTCGAATGTAATAATTAAAACCAAAAATGAACAAGTATGGTTAAAATAAGGGAGTGTTGATTGAGACGGATTACGAAATACGAACTTGAAAAAAGATTTGGCTCAATTTTTCAAGGTGTGCCATCCGTGACGTATAAAGCCCCTTGGACCGAAACCTCGTTCCCAGGGTCTCTCGACTTATCACTTCACTGCTCAATTCTCCTATACTCTACAAACAAAATAACAACTGTATTTTATCCTTTAAACAGTCTCATAAATGGAGCAACATATGAAGAAGAAGATGGTGTAAAATCCTTGTACCTCAGCGGATCAGGAGCGTATGCAACAACCCCAGCTGTTGACTTTGGAAAAACTAGCTTCACCATCGCCAGCTGGGTAAAACTACAGAATCCAGTTAATGATCAATCAGTTATTTACTCCGACTGGGTAAATCCTAGAATATTCCTTTTCAGTGCATCCTGGTATACGAGACTTCTTTTCGGAGCGTTCAACGAAAAAGATGAATTAAAGCCGTGGATTATTGAAGGGTAAGAAGTTAACAGTCGTGGGAACAAATGCCGGTTTTGGAAAATCAAATCTTCGTGGAAGCACTCGAAGAGTTTCCGAATCTTTTTATCCAATCAGAAACTCGCGCGAGCACTCACGAGTACTCAAAAAGCAATCGCGCCATCAAATACGTCATTCGTGTTGCTTAGAAACTTCGGGGACGAAACACTGCGGGCTCAGTTCCTTTTTGAAGGCGGGATTTCGCAATCAACTGATACTTGTCCCCCAACTGTTAAGGACTACTCTTGGGTCTCTCGTGTAAAATTTTTGTGTCCGCTCAGCATCACAAAATAAGTTCTAAGCTGAATTAACATTTACACATATCTCTCTTTGCGCTGTCAATAGACCATTTCCGAGTTTGAAAAAATTGTAATAATGATAATCAGTAATATTTTATTTCATATAGACGTTTCGAGAATAACCCATTCATCAGAATGAAATTAAAAACGCTTTTGAACGAAAACAAACGTTTGTTTCCACGCGCAACTTATTGGCTTTTGCCTGTGTTTTAAAACGAATCCTGGTGCGCACCCGGGGGTACTCCCTATAATGGACTATACGGGGAGGCTCCGCCCAAAAGGGTACCTTTTCACACTGGAGGTATATAAAAGGGTAGGATTTCACGAGTCGGAGTATAGAAAAGGGTAGGGAAAACTGTCATTTAGGTATGAGGTGGACTGTAGGTTTGAAGTTCTTAGCCATCGTAAGACAGCTTCCTTCCACTTCCTTCTGGGGATATATATTGTTCATTAAGTTCATTCCAAGGGTATAGAAAAGGGATGCAGTGTTTCTACTGTACGTATGTGAAAGGGGTATCATTTTCATAATTTATATGGAAGGTATATGAAAGGGGTACTTTTTCTGTCAAAAATGGTATATAAAAGGGTAAGGGGTTGGACCTCTGGGCGGAGCCTCCCCGTATAAAACTTTTGTGAGTACCCCGCCCCCCCCGGAGGGCGCGCAGCCTTGCATATAAAAATAAGTTCGATTCGCAAGACAATGAACGTGTAAGTAAAACTCATTTCCATATGAAAGGTTGTGTACCAGAGGCTGGATCCACAAAGTACCGAGTAAGCTAAGATGTATCCAAAGTATTGTTTTCCTAACAATAGTCTATTGTTTAGGAGGACTTCGTGAATCTGCTCTCTGGACTCGTTTTGAAACAACTCGGAAATAACCTACTCAGTCGGAGGAATAAGTACCAGTTGATGACGAAATCCCGCCTCCGAGACGGGACTGAGCCCGCGGTGTTCGTCCGCGGTGCTAAGCAACATGACGTGTTTTGCTGGCGCGATTGCTTTCAGGGTACTCGTGAGTGCTCGCGCTAGTCTCGGATTGGATAAAAATATTCGGAAACTCTTCGAGTGCTTCCACGAATATTTGCCAAAACCGGCACTTGTTCCCACGACTGTATTGTTCGAGAGACGTCTGAGAAACACTGAGGCTCATGCACATGCGATGAATTGCGATCTCTACGTTTTTATTTATAGGTCTCCACCAATTGGCAACTGGTTTCATGTAACGGGGGTCTTGGACAGAAACGGAAGCGAGGCTCGCTTGTTCCTCAACGGCAAGAAGATTGGGATCGACCCTGTGCAGAGCGACTGGTACCTTAGGGAAAATCCCCATTCAGTTTTATTATATTGGATATAGGTGGGACGCCTCTCATACATATGCATTAAGAGGATATTTGAGAGATCTGATGATTATTGGAAGAGCTCTTACTGATGAAGAGCTAACTAATAACATTACAGGTGAATCGAAAGTGTTTTCTTTCTTATATTGTTCTCTCATATTGCCAACAAACGCGAACAGAAGAACATAAAACAAACAGACTTTCCTGTGCTCGATCAAGAAACTATAATGATAATGATAATGAGTTTATACAGCGCATTTTCCACGTGTATATGTTCAAATGCGCTTTAGACTTTGACCTCATGTGGACAGGCCAGACCACAACACCAATAAATACAAAGATTACATGGGCGTAGCGTGCGATTTTGTACACGGTGGGCATAAAGTGACCCAAAAGTGGCATTTAGTTTCACTTTTTCACGCTTTACCTACGCAGGTGTACGCACCAATAGAAAAATGAAAGCGCTGAAGGCGCGTTATGCTAGGTGGGTCTGGTGGGTCATGCACCCCCAGAAAATTTTGAAATCTATGGTCTCGGAAATGCCAACGAATGACGTGCTATCAACTTGCGGCAACTACGTCAAGGTTGGTGCATCTAAAACAAGGCCTTTATTTAGGTTCGTAGTTTGTAATCCGTCTCAGTCTTATCCACTAGATCAGTAGAACGGTCTGCAATCGAGTGTCGTAAAAACAATAACAGAACGAACCAATGAGAACTCGAAGACAAATACACGTAACCGGCGCCTGCAAGTGAAGGAAAACGCGTGCCACCAAGTCACGGTTTGGTTTTGCATCTGATTGGTTGAGCGAGTGGCGCGAGTTTTTAAACCAATCACAGAGTGTTTATAAACGGTAAAACCAAAGCAATTCCGGATTAATTTCGGCACTCAATTGAAAACCGCTCTAGCTAGTAAGTATTTCTTAATCTTTATACAAGCGTTTCTTTAGAGTCAACTGGAAGTAACTATTACCTTTGCTGCTAGTATTTGCATTAATCCTTTGCAGATCCAAATAACGAGCCGTTGGATGGAGTTTGGATCGGTCTAAATGACGTCACCACGGAAGGAGCTTTCCGTTGGCCTGACGACACTCACGTGACCTACACTAAGTGGGCTTCCAACCAGCCAGACAACCAGTATGATTACCAGGACTGTGTGGAAATGACAGTTGATGAGGGGACCTGGGACGACACTAGCTGTGGAAGACAACTGCCTTTTGTTTGTGAAAAGAAAACCTAAACTGTCGATAAACTTGAACTGACTTAAGAGAAAAGCTGATTTTTAACTACTTGTTCCCCGCATGATTGAGAACGCTTGAAAAATGTAGAAAGCGGCGCGGTTGATTGACAACGACACACGTTTGCACCATCCATTTTCAGTATTGAAAATAGTTATGACCACAGACGATCGCGCCGAAAAATTCGAGGAAAGTCGAACGAAAAGGCTCAAATTTTATCAGTAACAATTATGCCTCAGTCAATTCCAGAAGTGCCCATCCTCTCCCCACATTAACTCACTAATTACCAAGCTATATATATGAGGGTCTCTAACGATGTAAATAGAGAGCTAGATCGGAAATTCAAGTAGTATTTTGACTTTTAAACGTAAATTAGAACATTTTGATTGTCACTTTTTCTTTTTTTTTTCCTTTATGTTTAGCTTTTTAGCTTTTCTTGGTAAGTTAAAATCTGAAAATCAGTTCGGCGACTGAGTCTCCTGGTTTTTAATGTTATTATTATTAACTCACTGCAGTAAAAAATTTAAAATAACTGAAAATAAAATTGATCGTGGGAAGATTTTTGGCGCGTCAATCTTTAAGGTAGCGGTGCCCCTTTCATTTATCGGTTGGCAAACAAACATTTCATCAACTGCGCTGATATGTAAAGCTTCTCCCTGATTGGTCAGTCAACTTTAAAAATAAATTTACCTGTTAACTTTTCCTAATTTAGAAAAATGCAAATTTATAATATTGATACACCATCAAAATGAAGTGTAAAAATTAATTAGTAAAATAAACATACACAGCTCTTTATGTCGATTGCCAAATTATATTTCCAGTTTTTTAAAATCAGTAATGCAAATTACAGAATTTAACCATTATTTGGAATTGTGTTAGCCACCCTGAGAAATAAGAAGACGAAAACGGCTGAAGTAGACAGCTGTCTGTCTTTCACGCTTCTTGGCGTTTTGTTTAAACTGACTCTTGAACAACAAGTTATGAGGAATTGTTCATTGTGTAGATCTGAGACAAACTGCATCGACACAATCAAGAATTGAACCAGTTGAAACTCTGTGTCTGACAAGGACTTAAAGCATTCATACAGATGCACTAAGAAAATTAAGGTGTGATTTTTGTTTTGCTATTAATTTTATTTCGTCATAGATAGAAGCTACTGTGGCAATGCTGTTTGTAAAATGCGATGTAGGCAAGACCAGGCAAGCGTTTTAAATATTTTCTGAAGGAACTAAAATATCTTGAGAATGTTTTATTGTTATATAGACCGGCTGCAAACGGCAGACGTCTCACTGTATGCTCGCGAGTATGGATAAACAATTTGTAGTTGTGTAATTTCTTGTTCAGAAAACGCCTCTGCAGCGAGCCGCGTGGCACTAGATTTTCCTCTTTTTTTCACAATCCGTCCCAAAAAAGTTCCCGCAAAAATTATTCCCAGCAAAAAGAAAATCCGTAAAAATTTACTCCGTTCAATATCAATTATCAATATCACTTTTAAGCAAACAGATTTGCGTTCGTATCTAAACGATCTGCCTTCGTACAGACGTGAAAATGAGAATTTCAGTCTCGCTAAGTCGAAAAAATTAGATCTCGCAAAACATAACAAACACATCGCCAATCCAAAAAATTTAAAAACACCCGCAAAAATGTCATGCCACATTATGCCCACTCCTAGGCAACGTTAACGCACTCATAAAAAAAATTAGTTGCAGCATAGCCGGAATCCAGCCGGAATCCAGCCGGAATCATTGTGGAAAAATAAAACTAGGTTCACGATGCGTGCAAAGCTTCAGTTGCTGAGCGAGAACGTTGTGGTGGAAACATGTTCATTTAAAACCACCATTAACTTTTAATCCTGGATAAGCGTTAACCCTTTCACTCCCAAGAGTGCTAAGTTCAAAACTGAGGAAAAAATCTTGAATTTCATTTTGTAAAATTTTCCAAAGTAAATAGTACCACATGAAAGTACTGCTCAATAGCTTTCATTTGAATGGTCACACACTAGGGTTTCATCCAGCTCAATAGCTTTCATTTGAATGGTTCACACACTAGAATTTTCATCCAGACTGACTTAAACGTGAGAACCAAATTTTTTGACTCAAGGCCGGTTTGGACTCTGGGAGTGAAAGGGTTAAATTGATAATATTTAATCCAATAACTGATGCATATATTTATTCGTGTGAATCCTTAATTTCAGAATGAAGTGGATAGTGTTACTTTGTTTACCTTTCGTTGCTGGAATGCAGAATGACTAAGTTTGTTAAACAGGAAGGTGTGGCACTAGAGAACTCACGTGATAACAACTGTGACAGCCACTGAACCGTTTAAATGTAGCTGGCAATGTGTGGATACACCGCTGTGCTTCTCTATGAACGTGCAAAAACTACAAACAGGATCAGTCACGTGTGAGCTTAATAATTCTAGCAAAACCGCTGACCCACAAGATTTGATGTCTAGAGCCGGAAGTCAATACCATCAAATGACTGTAAGTGAAGCAGTCCTACAGCTACCACACGTCAGGAAAGGTCAGGGGGGGGGGGGGGGGGGGGGAAAGGCAAGAAAAAATTCAGGGTTTTTAAAATTTGCGTTTTACGTTCGCAAGTTCAGTTTCGTCCTCAAATAAGTTGTTTTGGACAGACTAGAAATATGTTTGGAACGCCAACATAATTATTTTGATGTTTAACAGCTTGGCCAACTCTCCCAAACCACTGAGGCCTTGTGAAAAGATAATTGAAGGATAATAAACACAATAGCCGCCATTTGGCTTCAAAAATATGCAGGGATATTCGTCCACGGACATTATCTGTTCCGAGAAAGCGAACAGTTTTTCGCTCTCGGAAAACTGTGAGCTTCAAGGAACAGATAATGTCCGCAGACAAATATCCGTGCATATTTTCGCGCCAAATGGCGGGTTATTGTTTATGTATACAATGTATAAGAATTGTTTGTCTTTGATTAAACTGACGGTTTATCTGTTTTACCTTTAGAAGTTGATCACTGCTACAGTAGAAGAATGTTTTTCATAAGGATGGTAATGTAATCGGAAATGCTGAAGCTACAGGGGCACCCAACGAACATATTTGTGGTTTGCATTAATGTTACCAATAACTATTCGCTGAAAGTAAACAATATCAGAAAATTAAGGTGTTATAGAGCAGGCAGAAAGAACCGTTCTGTTCAAATTATAGCTATGATAGCGTATTTCATAACCGAGTTATTACGAAAATATATTTTCAGAAAATTACAGTATTTAGTATGCAGCCGCCATATAGGTGCCCTTCTTTGGGACACCAACATGGCGGCCATAAAAATGTACAATTAAAAATGCCAGCATTCTACCATCAATATCATTAGCTTTCACTTCAAAACTCTTTAAATATCACTTCTGGAAAATTATTATCACGTATAAAGTTTTAATATGACATAAAAATATTCGTTTTTGTGAAAGTTCAAAGACTCGTTAAGCTGGGACATCGCAAATTTCAAAATGCTAATTATTCCGAAACAAATTTCAAGAAGAAACTTTGCATGGACCGATTAATATTTTGTATGTCTCAAGAATATGTGAAAAGAATAGCTTTGTAGAGTTAACAAGATTTTAGAATTTTGATGACGTCTGATGCTAGTACCAAGAATAGCCTTGGGTACTGCCTATGAATAGGCTCCGCGGTGGGAATGGGGTAAAAAGGAGAGGGGAAGGAGAGGAAGCTTTGCTCGCAATTTTCGTTTTACCCCATCCCCACCGCGGAGCCTATTCATAGGCTAAGCCTTGGGCAGAGTTAATGGCCAATATTTCGACTAGTAGACTAGTCTTCTTAGGCCTTATACACGACTTATGGCGAAGACGTTAGGTAACAGTAGAACTAGTCTTCTACGGGGTCAGAGCTAGATAGTGATGACTAAAAGACACTTTCTACTCTTTGGCCTTTAAATCTGCCCATGAAATGCTATGTCCGTAGTACTAGCGTTACATTTCAAATTATTTTCACTTCACTTTTCCTGTTGTACGATTTTCCTGATATGAATTTTTCCCTGACAAAACAAAACAAAAAAACAGTTGAACTTTTATACCTCTACGATACATATAATAAATTTGTATGTATATTGTTCCTTCTAAATTTATTCCAATGCATTTATAAGTATTTGAGTATTGCTTTGGCTGAGCTCTGTTAGCTGGGTATTAAAACACAACATTCCGATGTGGGAGTCATTTGGCCACAGGTGTGGCCATTTATTTTGATAACAAGCATAGAAAGCTCAAATTATCAACATACAAAGTACTATCCCAGCAAAGGTGAGGGAGAAACCGCCACCCCGACGTGACGATAATGGAAAAGGGGGTGTAAAAATGTATTTTTTCAAATAAATATATTTTATTAATTGTCATAAATACACATAAACAAGCAGAGAAACAAGACCACAAGCCATTGTACTTAATCACATCTTCCGCGGGTTGTTTGAAAAAGAAAAAAAAGAATGAAATTATTTGCATAAAGTTTTTATTATTATTCTTTTGTTCTCAGCTCTTCCGGATGGCTGGTATAAATTTGGTTCCAAGCTTATCAAGTTGTTTCCAGAGAGAAGGACCTGGGGACAAGCACGACAATCCTGTCAGTTGATTGGTGGAGAGCTGGTGTCAATCAACCGTAAAGACGAAAATGAGTTTATTTCTCATTTAATTGGCCAAATTAAAACAAAAGGTTAATAAACAAGGGCCCTGAAAAAGAATGGTACTGATAGTTGCAATATAGGCCAATAAATCTGCCCTCCTCCCGTCCATCACGTGCATGTCTAAAACAAGATAACTGGCAACAAACAGTAGCCAAGCGATTTATTTCTTCGTTGTGCATGTGGTCCTCTGAATTCAAATTAAACCTTTTATAAAATATTATATAATAGCTATATATTGTTGCACCACTTACATGGATGCAAGGTCTGAGAAAAGCCAGATAATTTATTATCTGGCCAGGAAAATTGTTTTCTTCACGGGTGACAACGCTTAAATTGGTCCAATCAAATGAACAGTACTAAACAACGTTATAAGTTGAAGAAAATTGCATCTTCTGATTTTTTTTAATGTTATATTGTTTAAGGTAAAGACTCAAACCAGATTATCGCACACTGGATTCTAGATGGAACTGATTCTGATGTCAGGTGAGCATTATTGCAAGTCATGTGACTACTCCACTTGGAAGGAACGTTAATTATTGATTTAAAAAAAGATGGCGACCTTTATCATAAACTAGTGACCAACAGTGTTGAAGCATCACGGTATATTGAAGTCATTTTGCAATGTGCAGAATTACGTTCAAATGTAAGACTGAAACTTCAAAATAATACTTTGCTATTATAGAAAAAGTAATATATTCGAAGCTCCTAAGCGGACACCCTCGGGAAGCCAAAAAAGTGTCCGTAACTGGAGCTGGTCGCTTACGGGAATGTGTAAAATACAGAGTTTTGTATGAGCTAGAGTTCAAGCGGGGCTTTGTCAAGACGATTTTTAAGTAAAGCTGTACGCTTTCGAGAGTGGTCCGCTCAGAGAGCTTCGAATGTAATAATTAAAACCAAAAATGAAACTAGCCTGTGTCACATCCGTCCACAGGCTAAAAATGAACAATTATGGTTAAAATAAGGGAGTGTTGATTGAGACGGATTACGAAATACGAACTTGAAAAAAATTTGGCTCAATATTTCAAGATGTGCCATCCGTGACGTATAAAGCCACTTGGACCGAGTCTCGTTCCCAGGGTCTCTCGACTTATCACTTCACTGCTCAATTCTCCTATACTCTACAAACAAAATAACAAACTGTATTTTATCCTTTAAACAGTCTCATAAATGGAGCAACATATGAAGAAGAAGATGGTGTGTAAAATCCTTGTACCTCAGCGGATCAGGAGCGTATGCAACAACCCCAGCTGTTGACTTTGGAAAAACTAGCTTCACCATCGCCAGCTGGGTAAAACTACAGCGTCCAGTTAATGATCAATCAACAATTTACTCCGACTGGGCAACTCCTAAAAAATTCCTTTTCAGTGCATCCTCGTATTCGAAACTTCTTTTCGGAGGGTACGACAATACAGGGGCATCGAAGCCGTGGCTTGTTGCAGGGTAAGAAGTTAACAGTCGTGGGAACAAATGCCGGTTTGGCAAATCAAATCTTCGTGGAAGCACTCGAAGAGTTTCCGAATCTTTTTATCCAATCAGAAAACTCGCGCGAGCCCTCATGAGTACTCCAGTCCAAAAGCAATCGCGCGATCATCAAAAATTACCTACTTACCATCCCCCTGGCTGCACCCTCGCCTAATTTTAATTTCATAATCAGCAATGTTATAATTAGTATTTCTAGTATTTAGTAGTATTTTCTATATGTAAACTTTTTATTTATACGTATTTTCATAAAGGGAGTCAGGTGTCAAGTGGAACGAAAGTTCTGTTCCTCTCTCCCGCCACTATTTTTTAAATTTTAAATTTTTGACTTTTATTTAACTGTAAGATTATTTGTAAATTATCCATGGCGAACTCATTAAACTCGAAACTAAACTAAACTAGATAGACGTTTCAAGAATAACCCCTTCATCAGAATGAAATATATAATTATAATATCAAGCCGTTGAAAAAAAACAAGCGTTTGTTTCCATGCGCCTACTTATGCCTTTTGCCTCTGTTTCAAAACGAACCTGTTGCACAACCTTGAATATGGAAATAAGTTTGATTCGCAAGTAAACCCATGTCCATATACAACTGTTTCGAGAAAGGTTGTCGGAAAAAAGCGCACGCGACAATCCCGAAAGGTATTGTGGGTAGTTTTAAGTTCAAGGTTCATTGACTTCAGCATTTCAGGAAATATGAGAAAATGGCACGAGACGCCATGGACGTATGTTTGCGAATGCTGAAAGAAAACAACAAAAGTCGGTTCGACAGCTACAGTGTCAGGAACATACCTTGCTGATCATATACCAGATTACCTTTCGGGATTGTCGCGTGCGCTTTTTTCCGACAACCTTTCTCGAAACAGCTCACTGTATGCACGGTTATCATGGCACCAGAGGCCGGATTCACGAAGTCTTCCGACCTACTGTTCGAGAGACGTCTGAGAAACACTGAAAATGCATTGCGATCTCTATGCGCCGAAGTAAATAAAGAAAACAAATTGTCTAAGTTTTTATTTATAGGTCTCCACCAATTGGCAACTGGTTTCATGCAACGGGGGTCTTGGACAGAAACAGAAGCGATGCTCGCTTGTTCCTCGACGGTCAGAAGATTGTGACCGGCCCTGTGCAGAGCGACACGTACCTTAGGGAAAATTCCCATTCAGTTTATCATATTGGATATAAGTGGGACGCCTCTCAAACACATGCATTAAGAGGATATTTGAGAGATCTGATGATTATTGGAAAAGCTCTTACTGATGAAGAGTTAACTAAAAACATTACAGGTGAATCGAAGTATTTTTTTTCTTATATTTTTCTTTCCTATGGTCAAAGAGAGTAGTTTCGCGATTTCGCGTTTATCGTGAACGTGTGAATTATTTTCGATTTTTCTGATGGATTTATTTAACGATTGGAGGAAAAGTAAAGAAAAATCGAGTGCAAGCTGACGTTTGCCGTAGAACGTGGTTGCTTAAGGGTTACTGTAAACCTTCGTGACCACGTTTCGGAAAAGGCCTCGCAAGCGCACAGTTTTAGAGTAAAGTACCCAAACCTCATATCAATTTAAAGCTTATACAATGAAGAAAACATGTAAAATGATAATTTCCCCATGAAAATAAAAAATTGTAGCCGGTACGGCAATTTGAACACAATTTGACCGGTGTTCATAAACGTGAATTTCCGCACTTCCATTTAGCTGTACGAAAAATCCATTTATTGCATGATATTAAGCAGATGTTGACTGCCAAAAGTGTCTCTCTAATATGAGCGTTTTGCCGGAGAAAAGTTTGTGTCTCCTTAATGGAGGTGTCGCAAAGTAGAGATTCTGCTGTACCTCTATTGAAGGGACACCTCCATGAAGGGGACACTTCTCCTTGTTTCGAGGGTAGAGGTTCCACTGTATTACATTAACTTTCGAAAATGTAAAAATATTGAATCGAGAAATTTCATCGTGCTGGCAAAATTACGAATGACTTGATATCAACTTGCGGCCACTACGTCACAGATGGCGCGTGAAAAAAGGCCTTTATTTATTTAAGTTCGTGGTTTGTGATCCGTCTCAATCTTATCCATTATAGATAGAACGGTTTTCAACTGATTGTGGTAAAACCAAAACCAAAGCAATCATACACAATGGCCAATCACAACAAACGAACCAATGAGAACTTGAAGCAAATTCACGTAACCAGCGCCAAGCGCGGGAAAACGCGTGTAACCGCCAAGACACGATTGGTTTTGGTTTTGAATCTAACTGGTTGAGTATGTGCTACTATGTGGCGCGAGCTTTTAAACCAATCATAGATCGTGGTAAAGCAAAACCAAAGCAATTCCGGATTACTTTCGACTTCAATTGAAAACCGCTCAAGTAAGAATTTCTCAATCTTAATTTATGCAAGCGTTCCTTTAGAGTCAATAGCCCTTTTCACGGTTAACCTGAAATATTTGCATAACAATACACTTGAACATAGAAGCGAGGCAATTTCGGGCACAACCTGCAAAACATCGTGTTTTTCTTGAGCTCCTTCAACTCTTTTAGTATAAAAACAGTTTTAAAAATGTAGAAGAACTACAATTCTTTTAGTTTACGTTGTTTTTAGAACAAATTGTAAAACGACTTTTCTCTATTAATAAAGAGTAGACTCGCATAAGCAACAGGGAGATCGGGTTACGATCTTTACGGCAAACTTTAACTAAAATAGTTGCATATTTAGTTATTCTCCGTTTTAAAACTATTTTTATGCTAACATAGTTTAAGGAGCTCAAGAAAATCACGATGTTTTACAGCGTGTGCCCGAAATTGCCTCGCTTCTATGTTTAGCTGTATTGTTATGCAAATATTTCAGGTTAACCGTGAAAAGGGCTATTGGAAGTAACTACACCTATTTCAATTAACGTTGTCGGATAAAAATTGGATAAAAGCGTAAAGCCTACAAGACAAGACCAAATGGTAGTCTGGGTATTTATTAGAATTTGCATATCGCTGGAAAAGAAATCTACACGTTTTTATTTCGCACGTGATGTATTTGGTTTGCCTATGAATTATATAAATTGTTTTCCCATGTTTTTTCACTAGCTAATTCTGCTAAAATTTAGTTTGGCTAAAAGTAGCTTACTTCTGCAGGTTTAAAACAAAAAGGAAACGTTATAAATAATGTTTTACATGTCAGTTATAATTACTTCTCATTAGTATTCGGAGCGTGCAGTAGTTTTCTACTTTTACCCATGCTACCTTTCGGTCTTGTCTTGCGGGCTTTTAAAAACATTTCTATCCGACAACGTTAATTGAAATAGGTGTATACCTTTGCATTAATCCTTTTGCAGATCCAAATAACGAGCCGTTGGATGGAGTTTGGATCGGTCTAAATGACGTCACCACGGAAGGAGCTTTCCGTTGGCCCGACGGCACTCACGTGACCTACACTAAGTGGGCTTCCAACCAGCCAGACAACCAGTATGATTACCAGGACTGTGTGGAAATGACAATTGATGAGGGGACCTGGGACGACACTAGCTGTGGAAGACAACTGCCTTTTGTTTGTGAAAAGAAATCGTAAACTTTCCATGTGTGTTATGGACCGTTGAAATGAAAGTTATTGAGTAGTACTTTCATGGGCACTCTTAATAGAAGTGAAAGGGTGGCATTGATACCATGGCTACCGACTCAGTGAAAAAATAAACTTAATTAGAAATCCTGAAAAACAACTCAGTGAGAAGCTAAATTTCCGTGAAAACAATAATTTCACGAAGTTAATTCGGGGTCTTTTATATAAGTAGAACAATGCAGTGGATGAAACCCTAGCGTGTGGCCATTTAAATGAAAGTTATTGTGGTAGTGCCGGTTTACTATTCTGTACATTCAGGGTAAGCTGCTTCACCGAGGGGCTCTTCAGTGGGGGCCTGAGTATGTGAATGAAATCCTAGTTTGTAACTTTGATGTGCTATTGTTTGCGAACTAAATTATTCATTCGGTTTTTTTTTAAATTTTATTTTACATGAATATTTAACGACGTGAATGCGTTGTTTTTAAATAAAGTTGAAACCGGTTAATTAGAGCAAAGGCTGAAGATGAAATTAATAATGGGTAGATAGGCCTAGAAAGGGACTCCGTGTCCTATTGTCTGTTTACCCGCCATTGGCGAATTAAGTAAATCAATCAATCAATAAATGGAATAATACTGACCTTGTTTAAAGTAAGGATAACGCGTTTTTTCTTTGGAAGGTGGATTTAAAATAACCAATAATGAAGAATTCGATTAATAAATTAAATACTTTTTTATCCGGCCCTTACGACTCCCCGAGCTTGTTTACAACCCTTATTCTTTGAACTTTACAGGTTATTATGACAAAGTGATTATTTTGATATTATTTGTAATATACAGTCACAGCAGACACCATTAGATCTGGGAAAAAACTGATAGAGACAGATGTGTGCGGACCCGCATAAGGTGATGTGTCACTGCAACTCTTCGACATATCGTTAAGGAGAGTCGTGGCATCTACAGGCTAAACTCTCTGTACAAAATAATAGCTCTATAACTTTATTTGAGTACTTATTGTGAGAAAAAAGCTGATAATTATCGCAAGAAACATTCATGCAGTTACATCTTCAACGTTATATAGGAAAGGTATGAAATATCTATTGTTTGTTATTAACTTTTTTCTTGCTACTAGGGATTAGTGTTTTTGCACTCCGAAAAAATGTTTTGAAAACGTGTACGGGATGTGTAGCCTAGCGCCCAAAGCAATACAAATTCAATATCAGTCGTTGATCTCACTAATACAAAATTGCCCCGGAAAGGGAAAGTTTCTAAAAATTTCTCGAGCCTCGTAACCTAACTCGAAGCCTAAAGTTGCTTCCAAGGTTTTGAGCACAAATTCGATTCATGCTGGGTTTTTTTTTCTTTTCTTTTCTTGAATATGTCAGTCCCAACAGGAAAACGGTTCCAACAATGTTGAATCAAAATGTTGGGAACATTTTCACCAAGGCTTCCAAACTAATAACCGTGACGAAGGTATAAAACCTGGTCTTAATTAGCAAAGATTTTTATCTATTTTTCCGCTTCCTCCTTAGTTTTGTTTTTGTCCTTGATTTTTTCGATCGAGGAGATATATTAAACATTGTGTGATCCGATTTCCAAACACCTCGAGTTTCGTTAAAAATACAGTGGAACCCCGTTAATACGGACACCTATGGGACAAAAAAAGCTGGCCGTAATAATGGGTGGCCGTAATACGGGGTCATGGTCTGGTCGGGTCATTGTAAATGTACAACAAGAGCGACTGAACGAACACTAAAGGCAACCTGAACCAATTTACAGGAAGATCCGAAAACAGACACAAATTCGTCAAAACAATGAAAACCTGCTTATGAAAATCTGCTCATACGGAGTTATTGTGTCAATGATTTGCAATATTCAATCCATCGCCGAGTTCGTGGCCGTAATGCGGGGTAAAATTACAAAGAAAATAGGCGCACGGGGATTGCAAAAATCTGGCCGTTGGCCGTATTATGAGGTGGCCGTATAAAAAAGGTTTTTATACAAGAGATTAGTGCGATTTCGCCGGGCCAAAAAGCGGTGGCCGAAAGGCGGGGTTCCACTCTAGTTCGCTACGCGTCGTATTTTCATCTCTAGATCTCTTCTCGGTGTTTGGAAATCAGATGAAACACTTTCTCTCGTGTTTGATATATTGCTTAAAGTCTGCTTAGGTTCCATCAAGTGGCCCACAACACACTACTACCGGCGGCTAACTTCGCAAGACTATTGCTTCTCCTCTGGAGGTTATGTAACGTTTATCACAGGTTATAGTCCCAACATTTTATCAGGTTGCACCAACAATTCACTGGTATATACGCGTCATAACAGGTTGATAATTTTGTATCATCTATTTGCAGAATGAAGTGGATAGTGTTACTTTGTTTACCTTTCGTTGCTGGATGCAGAATGACTAAGTTTGTTAAACAGGAAGGTGTGGCACTAGAGAATCACGTGATAACAACTGTGACAGCCACTGAACCGTTTAAATGTAGCTGGCAATGTGTGGATACACCGCTGTGTTTCTCTATGAACGTGCGAAAACTACAAACAGGATCAGTCACGTGTGAGCTTAACAATTCTAGCAAAACCGCTGACCCACAAGATTGATGTCTAGAGCCGGAAGTCAATACCAACAAATGGCGGTAATCCATTAATTCTCCATACTCGGTTACCATACCTGTTGTAAATGTTGGTTATGAGAATTGATTGGTAGATCAAGACAATATTCCCAAGTTGATGATTTCCTTTATTCTCATCACCTGTATGCTTGACAATGTATTAATATTGTGAGAAGAAATTAGATGTTGATCAGGGTCACTAATGGGCTTAGTGGGAGACGCGGTGGCCAAATGGCTATGCCTTAAATGGATAGCCCAAAATAAAAACAGCCTACTTTATATGTACCGGCGGAACTGTTAGGGCAACCTAACAATATGCTGCGGGGTAAGCTGGCATTGGGACTAGCATTCCACCCAGGGGTAGTAGCAATATTCCTAGTCGGCTTCATGCTGCAGAAACCGGGATAAGCTCTGGCAGTGTGGGCCAATTTGGCCCGGAACGGCTTTACCTACCACTAATGGGGTTGGTCATCATCCCCAAACTTTCACAAGTGTCAAAGGAAAGAAAGCTTTCTATTTCCCTTTCTGCAATAAGCGCTCAAAATGATTTTCTCTGTTTTCCTTTAAGTTTATACTTAATGAATTTAGCCAATCGCAGGGCGTGTAATATCTTGAACATTCAATACTCTCCGATGAAGGATTATCTCTCGTAATTTATGAATATTTCAATAATAATCAATAGTGTCCTTTGCTTTGATTTGTTTTCAAATATTGTTTATTTTAACTTCAGGCGGTTGAACATTGTACAGCAGAGCAATGTATCTACAAGGATGGTAAGATGTCTTATCACTGCATGCGGTACTAAAGGGCCTGTGGAACGATGATCTGCAAATTATATTCAGTCGGGGGAACAAGTTTCGGTTTTGGCAAATCTTCGTGGAAGCACTCGAAGAGTTTCCGAATCTTTTTATCCAATCAGAAACTAGCGCGAGTACTCTCAAGTACTCCCAAAGCAATCGCGCCAGTAAATACGTCATTCATGTTGCTTAGCAACTTTGGGGACAAACACCACGGGCTTGGATAGACTCGTACCAAGAGACGATGATCCAGTCGTTATTTATCTTGTGAGAAACAATTTTAGCCGAATAAATCTGGAGCGAGATTAATTATGCGGCGCGTGGGCGTTCTGGGAAGGGACTAAGGAATCTACCTTCGTATCCAACTTCTCTCACCCAAAAATCACATAAATAGCGACTGGGTACGAGTCTATGTCTCGGAGGCGGGAATTCGCCATCTACTGGTACTTATTCGGCTCGACTGAATTATTTTTGAACTGAAAGAAGCCTCCGAAAACTTTGTATTTCTGTTTATATTTCTTTGCATTTTCGATTTCGGCTCATATAATTATTCAGATATAGAGTACTACTCAGTTTTGAGAAAATTGCAAATTTTCCTTAAATCTTAACTTTGAAAAACTAAAATTATTTAATATTTGTTAATGCAGTTCTTCCGGATGGCTGGTATAGATTCGGTTCCAAACTCTTGAAATTGTTTCCTGAGAGAAGGACCTGGGGACAAGCAAGGCAATCCTGTCAGTTGATTGGTGGAGAAACTGGTGTCAATCAACCACGAGAACGAAAACGAGTTTATTTCTCATTTACTTGACAAAATCAAAACAACAGGTTAGTATCCCATCGTGTGTGTGGAAATCAGGGAACCGAGATCTTTTATAGCTCATAACGTGTTTGACCCTTCCGCTCCTAAGAGTGTTAAGTTCAAAAGCGCGTAAAAAAATCTTGAATTTCATTTTGCAAAATTGTCAAAAACAAACAGCACCAATTAAAAGTACTGCTCAATAGTTTGTCATTTGAATGGTCACACACTAGGGTTTCACACCCACAGACTCAAGTAGTAAGTACAACCACATTTATTGACTCAGGTTTGACTCTACATGCTCTAGGAGCCGGAATAATAGTCTTTTGTATTTTATAAAAGGTACGGGCCAAAACCAGATTACCAGCCACTGGATCCTGGATGGAACTGATTCCGATGTAACGTAAGCATACAGGATCATTCTATTAATTGACCGGTCCAACAATTTTATTGTGTTATGACTGATACGAACTATTTAAGCGCATTTGATCATTTAAATATGAAATTTGCGCTATATAAATGTTAATTATTTTTATATGAGATTGAATATTTTGAACCGTATATATACAGTCGAACCCCTATTAAGCGGCCACCTCCTATTAAGCGCTAATTTATTTAATAGGGGTTCGACTATATACCCTAGAACAATTCGTGACTGGAACTCCCTGCCAGCAGAGGCAGTCAATGCTTCATCCCTTAAGGCGTTTTAGAAACCATGCATTTATAAATCGTTTCTAGATTATTATTTTCTATTTGTTTTATTTTCTATTGTATTTTTTCCTTTGACCGCTGACCGATTTGCAAGAATCATCATATAGATTGAGGCAAATAAATGGTAAATGTAAATGGAACCTTCAAGCCATGCAAAGCAGGCCGAGGCATGATGAATTCTCTTGCAATTCTCATACAGATAACTGCTGTATTTTATCCTTTAAACAGTCTTGAAAAAGGAGCAAGATATGAAGAAGAAGATGGTTTTAAATCCTTGTACCTCAATGGAACAACGTACGCCACAACCCCAGCTGTTGATTTTGGAAAAACAAGTTTCACCATCGCCAGCTGGGTAAAAACTACAGAGTCCCGATCAACATCCTGCAAACTATTTACGGCTATTGGGATGATCCTGCTCTTTTTCTTTTTGACGCCTACGCCTTTACAAAGCTTCGTTTCCAAATGATAAATAGCAAAAGGAAACCCAAACCATCTATTAATGAAGGGTAAGGCATGCGCATTCAAGATCATGTCAGCAACTTTAAATTTGCCAAGTTGAAGTACCAGTTTGTCTGCAGTAACACTAAAAAAAAAAAAAACTGGGAACCACTGAACTTAATTAACATACAGTACTGCTATACATTATGAATAATCTTCTATATGGATTGAAGAAATAATGAAGATGAGCTTAGACTAACAGTAGGGTTTAATGAGCCCTGAAGGCGCAACTTTTTAAACTATCTTCTATTTATTTATTTATTTATTTATTTATTTTTACTTTTTTTGGTGGAGGGGGGAGATTGTATTTATAATATATCTATTTTTGTGTTTTTAATCACGGCCTTATTCGTGAGGGGGTGGGAGCTGAGGTAGAAATCGCAAGAAAGCAGCGTGACCAATAAGTGGGATTGAGGCAAAGTAATAACACATCATTTCACGCCTTTTCCAGGTCTCCACCAATTGATGAGTGGTTTCATGCTGCGGCGATCTGGGACCAGAATGAAAAACACGGCTCATTTATACCTTAATGGTCAGGAGGTTGGGTCGCAGAGAGTGCCGAGCGACACCTACCTTAAGGAAAGTTCCCAACCACGTTATGATATTGGACTAAAGAGGGACGGCAGTGATACATTAAAGGGATATTTGAGAAATCTGATTATTATCGGCAAAGCTCTCACTTATGAAGAGCTTGATAACACTAC
This sequence comes from Desmophyllum pertusum, assembly GCA_029204205.1. Classification (NCBI taxonomy): domain Eukaryota; kingdom Metazoa; phylum Cnidaria; class Anthozoa; order Scleractinia; family Caryophylliidae; genus Desmophyllum; species Desmophyllum pertusum. The sequence goes on from MU825396.1 coordinate 5,108,288, forward strand.
AGGTATTACAGGTAAATCATATAATTTTTTTATATATTTTTTGTTCTTTTTCTTTCTCGCAAGCATCGAGCTTAGACTAAAAATGTACGTTGAACGTTTGCAGATCCAAATAACGAGCTGTTGGATGGAGTTTGGATCGGTCTTAATGACGTAAACACAGAAGGAACTTTCCGTTGGCCTGACAACACTCACGTGAACCTACACTAAGTGGGCTTCCAACCAGCCAGACAACCAGTATGATTACCAGGACTGTGTGGAAATGACAGTTGACGAGGGGACCTGGGACGACACTAGCTGTGGAAGACAACTGCCTTTTGTTTGTGAAAAGAAAACCTAAACTTTCCATAAACTTTAGCCTGCGAGCAAAACCCCAAGAGAGCTTGCTCGCAGGCTACCATCGGGGGGGGGGGGGGGGGGGGGGTACTCAAAAAAGTTTTATACGCGGAGGCTCCGCCCAGAGGTCCAACCCCTTACCCTTTCATATACCATTTTTCACAGAAAAGGTACCCCTTTCATATACCTTCCATAGAAAATGGTACCCTATTCATATACCTTCCACAGAAAAAGTACCCCTTTCATATACCTTCCATAGAAATTATGAAAATGGTACCCCTTTCACATACCTACAGTAGAAGCACTGCATCCCTTTTATATATCCTTGTAATTAACTTAATGAACAATATATATCACCAGAAATCATCAAGCATTACGGTAGAGATGTTAACCAAACAATATATAATTTACTCGTGAAATCCTACCCTTTCGTATACTTCAACTCGTGAAATCCCTACCCTTTCATATACTTCAACTCGTGAAATCCCTACCCTTTCACATACCTCGAGCCTAAAAAAGGACCCCTTTCGGGCGGAGCCTCCCCGTATAGTCCATTATAGGGAGTACCCCCCCCCCCCCCCCGGGGCTACCATAAACTTGAACTGATCGAGGAGAGAAGGCAAATTATATATAAATTAGCAGAATAACTAACAGTCGGGCTTTCTCTAAGTTTATTAGTTTAGAAAATAGACCTAGAGTGCTTTTCAATTCCAAAAGCAACAATCACAACAAACGTAACATCACAATGAGCCAATGAGAACTGGAAGCAAATGCTCGTAACCGAGCGCGGGAAAACGCACGTGGCCAAGTCGCGAATTGGTTTCGGTTTTGCATCTGATTGGTTGAATACGCGTCGTGGCGCAAATTTTTTAGACTAAGCATAGAGCGTAGTAAAGCAAAAACCAAAGCAATTCCGCATTTTCGACACTCAATTAAAAAATCGGCTCTATTTGACTCAATTGTAGTAAAACCTAGATCACCTGTACGTTCACTTAATTAGCTTGCTGTGTAGCTCAGTATCACCATAGTAACACTATTGCCCCTGAGCCAATCACTCTGTGAAGTCAAAACTTCTAAAAGGAAAAGCTTGGGTTATATTTCTCACTAATAATGCAATTTCTTTGACAGCGACAACCTGACTAGCCTACATGGGGAATTCTGAGCTGTCATTTTAGTTCCACTATAGATGTTGTCAGAAGCTGTTGTATATATAGTCTGTTCCAGATGTTGGGATATATAGTAGTGGGGAGTGACGTGAAGAGTGGCGCGCGAGCTGAACGGGCGAGCGCGAAGAGAGACGAGAGATAACAAGGCGAGGGGATTGGGGAGTTGTATATATTATTATATCTATAAATTGATATTATTCATATGGGCACTTTATTTTTTTTCTGAGAGCGCGAGCGGGCGGAACTCTCGAATCCAGCAATCTGATTGGTTCCGAGAGCGGGCAAGATTTTCCAATCTTGCCCACGGTCAAAATATCAAATGACTTTGCCGCCAGGCCTGCGCTGCCCAAGCGAAGAAGTTTTAATTTCAGCAACGTGCGAAGGTCGATGCGAAGAAGCTTTTACTGAATTTTTCACATTATATTGCTCTCTTATCGTTGTCAAGTGAATGGAGAACTACGCAGTGGAATTAAAGAGCTTGCATTTCTTCAAAAAGGCGAGTGTTCATTTGATTTTAACCGACATAATTTGAGTTTGTTGTTGTTTTGAAAATCACTTTCACGCTCTCTAGACTTGCGATTTTAAATTACAAATGTCCGTGTTTAGACTCAATTCCTTAGTTTTAGTCATTTGCTTTTCGTTTCTCTTTTTTACCGAAACAGCCCTTCATTAACTTTCATTCAAGAAAGAACTTAGTGATTACCGGTAACCCAGAAAATAATTCAAGGCTCGTATAAATCAGTTGTGTCGGTACGTTGAAACTGAATGCATGAATAAGCTTACAGTTTGTCAAGGTTTCGCATAAAATGAAAATTGTAAATGGCCATCGAATGGCAAGAATTAGATTAACATGGAAATGAAATTGTAGAAAACTGAGGAAACAGTTTTGCTCGGAAAATGCTTTCATGATACTACGCAAGAGTATGGAAGATTTTTCTAAAATTTTGCCGGTTACGCCGGACTTTGAATGGCTTTAGCTTCTCATTTCAGCTGCTTTTAGCAGTGAAATTCCGTTTGAGTCTCCATCGTCTGTTCTTCACATCTACCTTTCTGTAATTCTGGTGTAAAAATTAATCGTCTGAGTTTCTTTTTATTTGGATTAAGTTTTATTTCTTCGGTAGTTTGAGTTTTATAGCGACCTTGCGATCAGCTATAAATAAGGAATACGCGCGCGCGTGAAAAACAGTTTTGCAAAACGGCAAGATTTCAAGATTTCTAGCATTACCAAACCAAGTAGGAAAAAAATAAATACGTTATTTGCCGGCCTTGGTCGGTCCGTATTGAGAAAAACTGTGCCCTCGGTCTTGAGTACGGCCCTCGGCCTACGGCCTCGTGCCGTACTCAAGACCTCTGGCACAGTTTTTCTCAATACGGACCTCCCGGCGGCAAATAACATATATATCTGTGCTCTTTGTGATTTTGTAGATTATTCGCCTCCTCTGCGGCAAATAATTGTATTATAGCTCTTATACCGGTACTCTTTTGTTTAAGGATAACTTAACCAATATCACTGTACGGTGTAGAAAACGGTGAAAATAATTTAAACCCTGTGTTTTGTTCAGCCAGTTCTCGACTGATCACATGATCTCAAGTTGAGAGAATTCTAACTTTATAAGGTATACTTGAAAAAAAGTCACAGAGAATATATAGCACTTCAGTTAGAAGGCAGCTTATAGCCTAATATTATTCAGTTGTTCATGATTTATGTATATGTAGTAACGGCATGCTATTGGAAGTGGATGTTTATCAACACATGAAGCGACCTCAGGCAACTGAACGATTTAATTTTCAACTGCGTGATAGTCTTCTGAGAGCGCGCAAGCAAAGATATAAGCATGACCTCTTTCCGCGCCCAATTCCTTCGCTTTCGCGATATTGGAAGTGACTTCCATACGGGAGGACTCCCATATAAAAGTGACGGGGCTGATGGTCGGAAATGTCGAAAGGAACACCTAAAAGATACCAGAATCCCGTTTTGTGGGTGTGGCTCAAATTCATTTTTACCTCTAAGAGGTACCAATTCTAAATTCTAAACTAGTTTCCTCGCATATTTTTTCCGGCTTCAGTACCCTAAAAGGCTTCTAACCATGGTCATTTTAGAAGCGGTATAGAATAGAATCTTTATTTATTACACGGTATACAAAACATCAGTAAAGCTAAAAAAAAGTTTAAAAAAAATGCTAATATGCTGTTTTACATGTTTGCCGTGTGGGAATCCGATATATCAGATATTCAGTAATTTCGTTTTAAATTTCCCAAGAGAGCCAGCACTTTTCGCTTCTTGGGGCAGATCATTCCATAAGCGGGCTGCACTATAACTGAAGCTTCGTTTTAGATAGTTAGTGTGTGGCTTGAGAAAAGCGAGTTTACCATCTAGGTATCAATCCAATAGAGCCCTCCGGGGGAGACTCCATACTGCTTCTACAGTATACCACGTCTACAACGAATTGCGTCATACAAGTGCCGGACATAAAACACACGATTCAGCTGTTTGTTGAATCAATCCCTTTATTTTATTTATTGGACTACATCTGCTATTACATCAGTCAAAACGACCGTTATGATAACTATAGTGTAAGTTGTCTTGTACAAAGCCAGACAACTGAATTACATTGTATCTCGGGTTCTTGTTTGTTCAATAGGTCTTCAGGATTGTAATCCACCACTCCAGAAACTCGGTCGCGCGAGTATTTCTGGGATCGTTTGTGTACACGCGGGAAACTTAAAAATGGCGGCAACATGGTGAACCAGAAAACTAGCCATCTAGTGTTAGATTATAAAATCATGTTTAATATGAAAGAAGTCTTTGTGTTGACTTCTAAACTCATCATCCTTTGGGATCCGTTTGGAAATATTGTACCACAACTAAACACAGAATAATTCAATGGTTTCGACGTTTTTGTATTTCAATCATTTCGCACTTCAACAAACACCATCCTTTTTTTTAAATATTTTATTAGCAATAAGGATACCAACGTCATCGTAAGGTGATTTACAGAGGGGTCCTACTAAAAAATAAGGTACACTGTTGTCTTAGCAAACAATCCCAGAAATCCTAGCGCACTTTGCCGGTGCCCCGTCTCTCCGAAGTTTCTGGAGTGGTGGTTGCAATTTGTAGCTGTTAACCAGGCCCTGCAAACGAACGCAGTAGTTAAACACAATATATAATATTATGATTGTTTTCAGAGCAGTTTACGATCTGTAGGGCGCAACCATTTATAATAATATATGGAGAGGTTTGTGTTAGATAACGTAGAGACATCAAAACAATTTTTTCCACCTGTAAAAAGAGAGGCACATTATAAAGAGGGGAAGACTGACCTAATAGAATGAGCGAGGTTATGTCACTTTAAAGATGATTTACAGTCCGTACTGCGCAATCTCCGCCTGCTATGTTTATGAGTCACATACAAAGGAATTCAAATAATAGCGAAAATAGAAATTGTTGTACAAACTTACATTTTTCTTCATTATTAACGCCGGATATCCTTGCCAAACAATAATAACGAGTAGAAGAACCTCGGCGTTATCCCAAACCGACGTTTCAGCTCATCGAGCATTAAGGAACTCAACGACACGTAATGGCGGACTCAAAAACTTCATAACAACTTCATGTACGCTATCACCAAAGTGTAACGTATCAACAAATTCAAAACAAAAATGTAAACAAACCCTGAGCATGCCCAGTACGGACTGGAAATCATCTTTAAGGCGTGGAGAAGTGTCATATTTGAACCTAATAAAATGGTCTAACTCACAGTCCTGTCAGGTACTCTCTCATTCTCCGTAGAAATTATTTTGAAACGATAAATACAGTTATGTACAGCCCGGTTTACGAACCTCCAGTTACAACAAACAAACCTTGTGGAAGCAGGCATTTCACCAGTAAAGAGATTGATTGAACTTTTGAATTAGCCCGCGCGGGCTACTATTGATTTTAGCCTATATCACGTGACCAAACACCAACCAATGAGAGCGCGCGTTAGATCCAACGATACTCCACCAGCTATATAACAATCACCAATATTCACTTCGCTTCGGCGAATAATTGTTAAATAGTATATTTTCGATGAAAAAAGTTTCAGCGATCTTTTAGACCCTGTGAACTGACAAACAATCAAACAACATCAACTAACCCCTCAGCATGTAGAGATCCAATTTGAAGTCTGTCCTCGCTACAAGCATCTTTCCACATGACGGCATGAATGCCTTCCTTCGGTGGACCTCCATACGGATGCACACAGAACCCAGACGCCTTGTGTTTTAAGGTTTTGTGAGAAGTCCTATAGTGACAGTATCAAGACATAAACACGTTACTAATGAAATTCTAGACTTTCACTTTCACTGCGGTGATATATAGAGCGTGAGTTGGAGGGGCACATCCCCCGGGGAGGAGGGGGGGGGACTCCCATATAAAAGTGACGGGGGTGATCGTCGGAAATTTTGAAAAGAACCCATAAAAGGTACCAAAATCTCGTTTTGTGGGTGTGGCTCGAATTCATTTTCACCTCTACGAGGTACCAATTCTAAGACAAAACTAGCCCCTGTTATATTTTTTTCCAGCTTAATATCCTAAAAGGTACCGGAATAACTCTAACGGCAGTCATTTTAGATTTTAACACCCTAAACGGTACCAAACCACGAATTTAACCCCTAAAAGGTACGACGATCGCCCCGTCACTTTTGTATGGAAGTCCCCCAGTTGATCAGTTGCTTTATTCTTATGGTCTACAAGCTTCATTTGCGTTGGAGAAATTAAACTTTAATCACTGCAGTCACCTTTGAAACTTAGATGCATCAGATGGACAAGTGCTGGATACGACCAGCAGCGTTCCCCATGAAGCTGTTCCACCTACAGCGAAAAAAAGGAACAAATCGGTTTTCTTAGTCTCAAATAGAGCGCGAGTTGGAAAGGCGCGTACGAGGAAAGTGACGCGAGACGAGAAAAGGGAAACTCGCGCGTCTCTAACCTCGCGCGCGCTACCTAAAAACACGCGTGCTCTTCTCCACACCAGCGCCTGCCACGCAGGCTACTCTTACTTTCCATCGATTAAGAATTTCGTTTGCATTACTGTTGCGCGATAATGTAGCATGAATTACAGATAATTTGGTGACTGATGTATATTTCTATTGCTTTAACCGACAGTTGTTAGCGGGACAATGGAACTTCTCTACAACGGCCTCTTGGGGCAGAATAGGGAATTATTTTAACGGTTGGTGGTCTTAAGCTTTACTCCGGTATCTAGCATGAAACGACTTGGAGTAGTGGATATATTTTTATGTAATCTTGTAAAATAATTGAAAAAGGACAATACATAGGATGTTGTTGTTGTTGTTGTTGTTGTTGTTGTTGTTGTTGTTGTTGTTGTTGTTGTTGAGCCAAAGACCTCAGTCGTAGTTTGGGACGTAAGCCTCGACCCGAATCGCAAATAAACACTGATTGGATCCGAATGACGTCACAGTCGAGGGAACAAGTACCGGTACCTAGCATACACAATGTTGTTAGTACAGGGACGAATTTCGCAAAAATATGGCTTTCAGATGTGCCTATTGGCTGTGTTAGGTTCGTAAGATATTGTGGTAAAATGTACAGCCGCCATCGTTTTTCTTACCATGGATTGCGCGAGCAAATACGTCATGTTGCATAGCAACTTCGGGGAAGAAAACCGCGGGCCTCAGTGCCGTCTCGGAGAAGGGATTTCGTCATCAACTGGTACTTGTTCCCCCGTCTGATCAGTTAGTTGTGTGAACATAAGTAAGACTTACCTTGTGGACAGACTTTCTTGCCACTACAAGTGTGAACAAGAACTTTATCTTTGTAAGTGAAGTACATGTAGTTTTTGTTGCACTGAGCCAGTTTGTGGTAGATAAGCCGAGTGCCATCCGCTGGATTACAATTGGCACTTTCTGGTTGAAGGCAGAAGCCATTGTACGCTTGTATAGGACTGTTAAAAACTGCCGCTCTTGAAACTACAAAATAGTTATGTCAAGATCATGTTGTATAAGTAAGAAAAGTAAAGTTTCCTTCGAGCCTAGGCGGGCGGGGCTTAACTCCAGTTTCCTCAGCAAAAAAGTAGTAAAAATATTACTTCTTATAGTACTTAGCCTTGTGATGCTGGTTGTGATAAATTTATAACAATTAAGATTGATATGGAACAGGAGCCCGTTACTGGTATGCGGGTAGTACCCATACTACCTCAGGGTGTGGTCGCCCTCCTTGCATAGACCTTATACTCTGATGGTTTATAGGAGCTATGTCACGATATTTTAAGTCATTTTTGCGAAGTGCAAAATCACCTTCAAACTGAAGAAAGCCTCAAAATAATAGTTTACTAAGGTAAAAAAACACCAAAGAGGTGGTAATAAACCAAACTGGAACAAGGATGGTTGAGGATGGATAAGATTAAGACAGATTGCGAATGGCGAACTTGAAAAAATTGCCAATTTTTTAAAGATGCGTCAACCGTGACGTAGCCCCTTTAAGGTAAAAATATATACCCTAATTTATATCACAATTGGCCTACAATTCTGGTCATACCCTTACCTCGTTGGGACAATTTTACGTATTTAACCGGGTGGGGCTTAACTCCAGTTTCCTCAGCAAAAAGTGAGTAGAAATATTGCTACTTCTACTGGTTGTGATGCTAGTCCATCGTAGCAGGTTACCCCGGAAATTTCGTCAGGTATATATTTATACTCCTGGGTGGCGAGAGGGACCATGAGAGTAAAGTGTCTTGCTCAAGAACACAATGACTCTGGGTAGACAAACAATGGAACTCTCAATCATCGCGCCTCCACGATCATTCGATAAACGCATAGTTAATAGAGGGAAATGGTTATGAAGCCCGGCAAACTTCAAAGGAGCAAACAAAGAGGCCAATATTTATGTTGAAAAGGTCCATGACCGTGCACATCTTTTGTTTTGAGCTCATACACTATGCATGAATTACGTAATCGCAACGTTTCTATTGGTTAGTTGCTTGAACACACACGTATAACTAACCACCTATTGTATTTTGTCAGGTTTTGTGCACGGTCAACCCCCAAAATAGCGAACAAAAACATATAACACAGAACTTTGCGGGCTTCATAACCATTTCCCTTTATTAACTATGGATAACGCTACTGTTAAAGGGTAAAATTTAACATTATCTACAAAATTAACAGTAGGAATATAAATTCGGACAGATGTACTAACCCTTTAACTTGAATAGATCAAGTTTAAGTCTTTCTTCATTGCAATCATCCTTCCACATAATGGCTGCAGCTCCGTTTTTGGGTGTCCCGGATATAGGATGCACACAGAACCCGGATGCTTTGTGTTTCAAAGTTGTATAAAGAGTTCTAGGAAGTGTAACAGGAGTGTATTGGGATAAATAATCTCATATTCTTTAACTCCCGCATAAAAGTGACGGGGGTGATCTCCGTACCTCTAAGGGGTTAAAATTCGTGGTTTGGTACCTCCAAGGGATGTTAAAATCTAAAACGACCACTAGTTTTGTTGCGGGCCAAAAAGCCATTCACCCTACTCACGTCAAATCTATAGTGAAATGCACGGCAATAGAAATCGTTTGTAGCCGGTCACCTCTAAATGATGAAGGTCGAATATAATTAAAGCATGGATGCTTTATAGAAGGGAAAGAAGTTGTTTTAATACATTACTGGACCTTTGGAACTTAGATGCATCTAGCTGACATGTGCTTGAAATGACCAGCGGTGTTTGCGATGTAACCGTTCCTCCTGTGTATACCATGCACGTTAATGAGCCAGAAAATAATTTTACTTTATTATGAATCTCCTTATTTTTAATTAATTAAAATGAAGGAAGGGCGTCAGGGCGACTGTCAATCATTTAACAGGATAAACCAACTCGTTTTATCTAACACAAAAATACAAATACAGTGGAAACCAGTTTAACTTACCCTGAGGGCAAACTTTCTTTCCGCTACACTTATGAGTGAGAACGTCATTGTAGTAGGTAAACAACATGTAGTCTTTGGAACATTGTGGTGTGTCCTTCATGTAAACTAGTCGCGTGTTGTCCGCTGGACTGCAGTCAGCACTTTCAGGTTGGAGACAAAAACCGCCATGGGATCTGATGGGACTTTCTGCAACAAGAACCAAACAAAGTCAGAAAACATGTCATATTTACCATATAAAACTAACTGAATATCTGATAACAACCCACACACCATGAGCTCTGCAAATTAAGCTATTGTTTAGTGATATACCCATTATATACAAGGAACAAGTTATTTTTGAACGTTTTCATTTTGGACACTCTTCAATCCAATCTGTGACTTCCTGTATGTCTGTTGTGGTGATTTATGACATACCCAAAACAATACCTTTCAAATTGTATATTACTTGTTTATAAAACATAGACTGGAAAATGCGCGCGCTCTGATTGGTTAAACACCATGTTTTATCAGAGTATAAATCATAGAAAAGCCGTGTTTTTATCGTTTCGCGCGCGTTAAAATCTATATTTTAAAGCACATAAAGAAGCCAAAACCATGTATTATACTGTCATAAAACACTCCGGGAATTTGAGAACACTTGAGAAATTTAGAAAACACTCGCCTGCGGCTCGTGTTTTCTAAATTTCTCTCGTGTTCTCAAATTCCCGTCGTGTTTTATGACAGTTATAATACATGGTTTTGGCTTCTTTATTTGTTAATTATAATCCATCAAAAAATTTTCTCGCGCGCGATTGGTCTAAACAAGTCACGTGAAGCAGCGAAAACTGGGGAATATCCGGGTGATATTCCCCAAGTGATATTCCCCAGTTTTGAAAATTTGCGTTTCACGTTCGCAGGTTCAGTTTCGTCTCAAATAAATTAATAAATTAAATAAAACTGATTGTTTTGAACAGACTAGAAATATTTTTGAACGCCAACATAATGATTTTGATGTTTTTAAGATCTTCCACGGCAAAACAGAGCGGCCTTGTGAAAAAATATTTGAAGGATAATAACTACAAAAGCCTCCATTTTCCGAGCTTCAAACATATGCTTTCGGATATTTGTCCGCGGACAATATCTGTTCCGAGAAGCGAACAGTTTCCCCGATGAGCGAAGCTCGAGGAAAAACTGTGAGCTTCGAGGGAACAGCCGGATAATGTCCAAGGACAAAAATATCCGAGGCTATTTTGTGAAGCCAAATGGAGGCTATTGTTTATTTTGTATTTGGGTCTCCAGTTTAGAAAAATCGGTATTCCTACCGGGGCTTAAAGGGTTAAGGGAACAAGGACAAGGAGAAGTGTCCCCTTAATAGAGGTAATATATTTCAAACAATGACTATATGAGCCGTTAATTTTGCGGGGACAAAAGTTTGTGTCCCCTTAAAAGAGGTGTCCCCTTAATGAGAGTGTTCCAAGTTAGAGGTTCCACTTTAGTTATTAAACCTAAAAACTCGTTTCATTGTAATCTATTGTGGCTGAGGTTTGGCTTTGTTTAAGACTGCCTTTCCGGGCCACTTCTTTGTCATAAGAATAGGCTATTTTTAAATAATATTCAGCTATTAATTCACTCATCATTCAAATTTTTCTCATTATCTTTCAATGCAAAATGTTAAAATTTGGTAAAACCTAACGAATGCTTCGTTCTACACCAACTAACCATGAGTTTAGTTAATCAGTCACAGAAAAATGAAAGAATTTGAAGTTAGTCGATTAATTCTCAGATTTGTTATTAAAAGGCAAGACGTTTGCCACGTGTTTGTTCTCATTGTGCTTTCAAGGGCAAGTAAGCAACGTTAATACACAACAGCTTTAAGCTATTTTTTAACGGCTTTTAAACGCGTTTTTAAGTTTATGTTGGTGTGAACACAGCAACATTTTCAAATCATCCATACTTGGGCAGACCATGCACTGCTTTTCCTGCTTGGTAACCATCCCTGCATTGCCACAGGGATCCCCTCCACATCTCGGGACAGGATTGTTACATTGTCTCACACGTGTCTGCACGCCCCTGGCGCACATCTGACTGCAGCTTGACCAGGGCGTCCATTCTGACAATCCACCATTAACTGCATGGAAATTGAAATAATGGAGAGAACATAAAGAATATTTTAAAGGAGTTCTGTCACGATATATATTTATATCAATCATTTTTTGGACACCTCAAAGAAATAGGAAAGCAGGGTAGGAAAATGTACATAACATAGGTAATAACAAATCAAAAAGGTACAATGATGATAAGGATTGGTGAAACCATCTTTTTCATTTGTTCTATATCACTATAATATTTTCTTTTTTGATGCGAAATTATTAAAAAAAAATTAAAATGTAGAGCAGTTTTCAATTGCGTGTCGTAAAACCAAAACCAAAGCAATTACAATGACCAATCACATCAAACACAATTAAGCGATGGGAACTCAAAGGAATTGAATAAGCGCGGGAAAACGCGAGCGAATGTCGCGAATTATTTTGGTTTTGCACCTGATTGGTTGAGTCGGGTGGTGCGAGTTGTTTTTTTTAACTAATCAGAGCGTAGTACGTAAAACAAAGCAATTCCGGATTACTTTCGACACTCAATTAAAAACCGTTCTCGGCCATGAATAGAATGATACTTGTATTACCTGGATTACGGCTTTGATCACAATCATCCTCGTTCCACCCCAATACCAGATCACACCAGGATTCGCCATTACACCGTAGATCCAGGGCGCGGGATTATTCGACTTTTTTCTCGGAGATAATCGATCCCCAATCGGAATAATCCGAGTGAGTCGAGGTTGTTAATAAACTCTGTCTCGCACCCAACCAGGGCATGCGCTGTTCAAGAGAGTTTTCCCAGTTGTATTGCCATTGGTTAAAACGCTTCGTTTGATTGACGTCTGTTTGTTGGTTAGTTTCACTAACGAAGCTAACAAATAATAAAATGTAATTTTTATAGTACACAAGAAGAGCACGAAATCAGAACCTTTAGTCGCTCTAAAATTCGTCACGTCAATTAGAGACAATTGATGGTCCACAAGGTTGTTAGTGCTCGCAGTTTCACGTTTCCCCCTCATAAAATAAATCTGCGTTCGTTCTTTCGTAACTTTTCGTTTGTTCGTTTCGTTCTTTCATATTCGTTCGTTCTTTCAATCGTTTTCTTCCGTTCGCTCGTTTGTTCGTTTTTGCTTTCGTTCGTCCATTGACCGGGTCAAGCTCTGTTAGTTTCAAATAATTCTCCACACTGTGAACTATCATCCATTTCTTTTTAATTTTAGTTATTTTACTGTAATACTCGCGAAAATGTTTCCCGTGAAATTTCAATGGACGTCAGTTACAAGCTGACGCAAAATTTAAAGGCTTGTAGAGAAAATGCACTATTAGGGTACGCGATGTTATTTACATACTCAAATCATTTAATATACATTACCTATATTTGATAGGAGCAGTCCAAACTCCACCCCAGTGTCCTCTCTTGTAAGCCTCTATCCGATACTTGAACGTTTTCCCGCCACTCAAAGCTTTAATCTGGTCAGCGTACCCCAGTATGGAGTAGTCCCTTGACAACGAAGGTCTTGTAGGATTCTTAAGTTTGACCTCGTTCTTCTTCCATCCATTAGAAGCACTGGTAACTAGCAGAGTGTAAGCTCCTTGCTCTGACGTCATATCACAGTACACCGGCAAGTACTCATGGTCGTTCTTACGAATCATATAGAGTCCGTCCTTTATCATTGCCTTGCTTCTACGGTTTTTGATTTTGATTTCATTGCACGATCTCCTACGAAAAAATATAAGATTGTAGTCAAGTGACTGTGATAACATGTCATGCAGGGGAAGTAGCAAGCCCATAATACTTTATGCATACTTAGGAACAGAGTTAAACAATAGTCACAATACGTTGACTCGTCTTTTGCGATGTACAAAATTTCCTTCAAATCAAAGGAAACGTCAAAATAATAGTTTACTAAGGTAGAAAAACACCAAATGGGTAATAACAAACCAAGCAGGAACAAGGATGGTTAAGGATGGAGAAGATTAAGACGGATTACGAAAATTGAAAACTCTAGGCCAAATTTGCGTCATCTGTGACGTAGCTCTGTGTTCTCCTTACCAGGTTCCCTCTCGCAGCCAGAGTTGTTTCGTCCCAGTTCTTGCTCGACTTGTTGAATCCACCACCGTGATGGCACCACTCAGATCTCTTTCGTCATCAGCACTCGTCAGTATAGCATAACCGGAAGTGGTTAAATACGGCAGCTGTCCAGTGGATTTACTTTACTGTCATCCCATTGTCCCTGTCGGTGTACTAAATCCACGCATGGTTGGTATGATCGACCGGAAGTGAGCGAACAGCCAGCTCTGGCTGTCCAGACTCCTTCCCAGGTTTTAGCGCCATCTTCCTCGATACGAAACTAGGAATTAGAAAGGTCTAGAGTCAGCAATGCTCGTGAAGGCTTTCTTATGTGTCCAAAGATAGGAAAGAAAGACATTTTGCAGTTTGTGGACCGTTATTTCCGTAATCAGTTTATTTATTCTCATCACCAGTATGCTTGAAAATGTAGTGATATTTTAAGGAGAATTTAGACGCCGATATCTTGATCATTCTTAGTGTGGAAAGGACTCATGCCCATTCTCTAAACTTCAGCTTAGGGAGACCGAAAAAGAGTGAAGGATAATTAAGGTAGGAAAACTAGTAGAAAGCTGGGAGAAGTACGAGAAATAATATTGAAACAAAACAATTAAGGAACTGCCTTTGTACGCTTTGTATACGTCTTCATGGTAACATAGTTTGTAATATTAGTTCAGTTCCCCGAGGACTTAAACATTTTAGGTCTCGCAAAGGGGAGGGGCTTACTAGAAGAAGGGCTAAATAGAGGAAGGACGGTAAATATTAAAGAAACAAGGAAAATGACATAATTTTCCGTCTCATCTACTTCATATATTTTTTAAGTATGGTCTTCCACCGCTTGCTCTACCTTATGATAACGTACATGTAGGTTGCTTTTTTAAGTGTTGCATGTTTTTCTAACCAAAACTGAATTTCCGTGAATATCTTCTTTATTTTATAAATATTTCTTTCTGTCAAGTCTTCACCTGAAAATGTTTCGTGTTTGTAATTTTGTCAGCCATCTCTAATATGGAGAAATCTGCTGTCAGTGAAGGGTTGTCAGCGTTTCTTGATTTCACGTTATCTCTTGTCCATCCGTTGTCACTCGCGCTTGTCAAAACGAGCGTCCAACCACCGCCATGTTTAGTGAATTTACAGAACGTTTGAACTTCACGGTCACCAGGCTTGATAGTGTAGATACCATCTGTAAAAGGAAAGAAATGAAAACAAGCTCGATAGAAAATTATCGATGCGCACATATGTTGCACAAAGGATGTTACAGACAACTCGTAAAGTACTTGGTTGCATATAATTCTACGTTGCGCAAGTCCGGGGCGCACGTATACTCATGCAGTAGTTTAACAATTGAGCATGTAATTCAGCGAATACATCATAACCTCATAAATATAAATAATAAAGTCACAAATATAAGCTGCTCGGACCTTGATAGTTCAGTTGCTATATCTGGTTCTTACACAGTGCCGGCTCGGAGGTATATCAAAAAAAGTCCTATGTCTTCTAAAACAAACAGAGGCCTTCATGTTCTGACTAGATCATGCGAAAAACTGTTTTTAATGTTTTCCTTTCTGTGTATGCTTTGTTCCAAGAAGGGCTAGTTAACATTGCTTTCGCGTTACGGCAACCATTTATATATGAAGCACAATGACGTCATATCGTATGCATAAATCTCATTGTCATGTTCATATAACATGTAATTCATAAAAAGCTATTTTCTGTAAATATGAAATTGCTTGAAGTCAATCAAACCTGTTACTGGTTTGTTCCTTGATCCTCTTAACTGAATCTCAGCACAAGACTTTGGAAGGTTATAGCTCTGTTCTCTGACCCAATACCATATGTTCACTGGGTGCTGTTCAAGGTCAGTACCATCCAACCATGGTGCGGGGAAGTAAAATTTGGAGTTGGCTATGACAAATAAAATCAAGTAAAATTAGTACATAAATAGATATGCAACATGAGCCCGTTGTTGGTATGCGGGTAGTATCCATACTACCTCAGGGTGTGGTCGCCCCTACCTTGCATAGACTCTACTCTGGTTACACTTTGGTGATAGCGTACATGAAGTTGTTATGAAGTTTTTGAGTCCGCCATTACGTGTCGTTGAGTTACTGAATGCTCGATGAGCTGAAACGTCGGTTTGGGATAACTCCGAGGTTCTTCTACTCGTTATTATTGTTTGGCAAGGATATCTGGCGTTAATAATGAAGAAAAATGTAAGTTTGTACAACAATTTATATTTTCGTTAGTATTTACAATTCAATTCAATTTACAATCCTTCGTATGCGACTCATAAACATAGCAGGCGGAGATTACGCAGTACGGACTGTAAATCATCTTTAAGGCAAAAAGGTACCCTCAGTTTATATCGCAATTGACGCTGGTCATACCCTTACGTCGTTGGGACACTTTTAAGGATTTGTAGATGATTATACATGCGCGGAGATATCGATTATTGTAAACTCAAATTTAATTTAATTAGGAGCCGTAAAATTCTAGCTTTGACCTTGCAGAAGACCGATTTGTCTTCGAGAAAGTTCTAGTGGTGCTTCTCTTGAGATCCGGCATAGAAACAGTGCCTTCGTCTTCCGTGCGTCGTGTGGAGTCCTACACACTTTCTTAGAATACGTTTTTTTTGTGTGTCGTTCGACGATTAACGTTGACGCATAACTTTGCAACCTCAAACTCATTAATATTCAAGTAAAACAAAGCAAATCTTACCACGATGGTGGTTTAGATATCTGATCTCAATTAACATAGATTTTTACGATTTTATTTTTCCGTTTGCTGCTTAGTTTTTGTTTCGATCGAGAAGATATATCAAACACGAGAGACAGTGTTTCATCACATTTCCAAACACCTCGAATTTCATCAAAAATACTCCGCTGCGCGTCGTATTTTCAACTCTCTTCTCAGTGTTTGGAAATGTGATGAAACACTACCTCTCGTGTTTGATATATTACCGTCTTACCGATCAAAGTTCCCCATTGGCGATCTCCAGTTGCGTTCCCTGATGTGGTTAGTTTAGCGCCAGATATCCAAGGCATTCTTTTTTCGATGCCATAATCATCATATTTCCATTTGTCAAATGTCTTCAGGCAGCTCCACGTTTGTCTGCTTGTTGTTAGTGGCAACGAACGTGTAGTCTCGTTGAGCGCGCCAAATTCCACCCCAGCGACCTTGACAAACGCAACAATAAAGAGAAATTATAAGCGAGTAATTGCTGTTTTAGCTTTTTTTAATCTCAAAAGCAAGAACACTTCAACATCCGAGTACAACATACTAAATATTTAGTTTCTTTTTACTATATTATTTTATTGTTTTACTCTCAATCTATGTTATCTATCTGACGTATTTATTTCCGTTATTGCGCAAAAACTGTTAGTAACTACTATATAACACGTATGCTAATGTATATTCTCCTCATTGTACCTGAAGAAGACTGGTTTGCCGGCCAGTTGAAATATGGTACTAAAAAAAACTTAAAAAATCTACGTTGTATCGGTCTCTGCTTCTACAGTATATTTTCACTTGTTAATTATAAGCCGATTAGATCACTAGTTGATCCAACGTACACCAGCAGGATTGTCGTCCATGGTTGCTTGCTTGAACATTTTCGCTGTTTTATGGACGTTTACCTGTGCATAGAAAGCAAGTTTTCAGCTCACAAACGAATGAAGTTTTTCTTTTGCCTGTTTTTATCAGTAATTACCAGTCGAACTTTCACTAACGGCCACCTCTCTACAACGGCCAGGATTTTTCGTTCCGACCGTGCTGTGCACTTCAATCTTAATGTTATACTAGGGTGGCCGTTGTAGAGAGGTTCGTATGGTATTTTGGTCTGAAAACGGGTAAGGGTTTTAAAGAAGCGGGCACCCCCCCCCCCCCCAGGGGGGCTCTGATCTTACTCACCTCTCTCGTTGCCTTCTATTCTATACTCGAACCAGTCTCCTTCCACGTTCAAGCTGTTCTTGATTACATCCGCTTTGTACAAGATGGAGAAGTCTCCATTTAATGTCGGTTCATTCTGATTTCTCTTCCTTACGTTATTAGCTGTCCACGTGTTTGTATGGCTCGTGACCAATAGCGTCCACCCTCCACCGTCACGTGACATGTCGCAGTAAGTGTTCACTGGTCCCCTTCCGTCAGGATTGATAGTGTACACTCCATCCGGATACTGGACACTAGTCTGTTTTCCCAGAGACATGAGATGTTGACACGAATGAACCGCTGTAGCAGAAAAAAGAAGAGTTACCTTAATTCATTGACGCTATATAATAGAGTGCCGAGTGTCGAACGTAATCACTGAATTGCTTTGGTTTTCGCTACGCTCTATAATTGGTTTAAAAAAACTCGCGCCACCTGCTCAACCAATCAAATGCAAAACCAAAATCAATCGCAACTTGGTCACACGCGTTTTAATTAACCCTTAAGGTACCAGAATTCGCACTAAAAAAACGCATTTTTGCGTCACGGAACCCGTTTTCTTGGTGCTGTTACCAGAACTAGGGGAAGATTTCATAAAGGTTTTGGGGCAAAAACGTTCAATTTTATCGTTGGCCAAAGTGCATAGCCAAAAAAAAGACTTGCCACTGATTTTTCAACAAAAAGTGAACAGATTTTTCCAGCATAACTCTGGAATAATTTCTTAGATTTCCAAAATTGATGCACGGTTACAAAGATTCATCCTTTCTTCATCAGATGCGTGTCAAACTAATCTCGTCACGTGTTAATTGATGACATCACAATGGCTTTGATGTGTAAGACTCCAAACTACGCGTATATGCGTAGTTGGTACCTTAAGGGTTAAACAATACCTGGACATTTTTTGTTGTTACAAGGTTGTTCTTGGATCCTTTCTCCATCACAATCCCGTCCCCCGTGGGCTGGTGCCGGGCTGTCACAGAAGCGATGTCTTGTCTTTGTTCCTCCTCCACAAACTCTTGTACACTTGGTCCACTTAGACCATCTGCCCCATCGTCCTTCGCGGGCTTGTTTTGCTAAAATAGGAGAATACCTAATTTAGTTCAATTGTATTTCCTGATTAACTGCAAGAAGATTATGTATGTGATTGGTTGTGCCGATATTAGCGAACACATGCATCATGCAAGAGAAATAATCCATCTTAATTTAATGGTACACAAATCTGGGCAAACATGATGGTGAATGGATGTCGGTCTGATACGAAATAACGTACACCTGATCCAATGAGAGACAGAGCGCAGTGCTTTGTATAACTTTTTCTAGATCGTCTTTGTCCCCATTTATAAATGTCAGTTTTTGCTCAAACATATTACATTAACGATTATTTTAGTGCCCTTTTTTTCACGTGACAATTTGAAATCACGGGATGTTATTCCTGTTTTACCTGTTTGACAAGCAGTCTCTGGGTCCAAATTCCCTTGACAGTGGCATTTCTCCTTATTTGTACAGTCCTGGTTTAAAAATATAATTTTTATTTTCAGAATCATTTCGTGTATCGTGTCATAGCTCTATTCAAAAATAATTTTTACAATACAAAAGCGATTTTTATTGCAACCCTTACCCCTTTACCGGCACATTCCTTGCCATCATCAGTTTTTGGACACCGCTTAGAAACCAGTTGATCAACACGAGTGCATCGATTTGATACACAAATCTACAATAAATTGGATGAGATAGTGATTATTATATGTTTTATGTTGCGTCTTGCTGCTTCGTGTGTTCCCCCCCCCCACCCCCCCCCCCCACCCCCCCAAATAACTACTTGATCCTAGTCTGATCTGAATTAGTAGGATGCATGTACGCTAAATAACGAGTTGAAACAGCGTTATTTTAAATTACAATAATGAAAATATATATCCACGAGCCTAGTGGCCTACAACTGCGGGAACTTATCCCGGTTTCTGTAGCATGAAGCACTGAATTAGGAGTTTTATACTCCTGGGTGGAGGGGAGCAATGTGAGAGTAAAGTATCTTACCCAAGAACACAACACAACGCTCGATCCGGAGTCCAACATGCTAAACATTAGGCCACCGGGTCTCCCAAATTAATTAATTAATTAATTAATTAATGATGATAGAATCATAGAATCATCGAAACGTCGGACAGCAATAATTTTTGTATTTTCACAAAAAAATTGTCTCTATTTGAAAAACCGATCGATGGTGCGAACTAATTTTGCAAAAGTTTTCCTGGAAAAAAATCTGGAACATTGACGTCATGCAGCCTCCCTTTGGTAAAGAACCAATCAAAACAAGCGTAATGTATTACCATATTGTTTCCACACACTGTTCCTTCTTTGACCATGCCAACCAGTTCGTTCCCAGCCCCTCCCTTACGAGTCACCTTCCTGCAATCAAACCAGGATCATATCATAAATAGCTTAGAGCATAAAATGAGAACAAGAAACATACGGCCCAATATAGCTCAGTTGAAAATGTTTGTCTACAAGCCTCGTGGCTTATCAGGCCGGTGCTTAACCCCGGGGGGGTACTCCCTTATGTGGCCTATACGGGGACGTGCCGCTGGACAGGGTATGGTTTTTGGCCTCCCAGCCCTGAACAGGGTATATAATTTCATGCGAGTCTGTCCTAAACAGGGTATTGTTCCGGGCTATTGTTGCACGGAGAAGTTTGCCGGTCTTTAGCAGCTCATCACATCATTTTCAAGACAAGATAAATGCTCCTACACTTGTTTTAGAACAAGAGAGTGTGTATTTTGTCGTTTGCCCTAAAACAGGGTCCTAAAATGGAGGGTGTTGCCCTACACAGGGTGGGTATTTTAGGGGTTTTTTTTGCCCTTAAACAGGGTCAGGGTTTCAAACCCTCAGCGGCACCCCTATACCCAAACATGGGTCAAGTACCCCCCGGGTGCTTAACTCTAGTTTCTGTAGCATGAAGTGACTAGGAGTATCGCTACTACGCTGGATCGATGGGATGCTAGTCCATCGCAGGTAGCCTCCAATTACATTTTTGTCAGGTTCCTGGGTAGGCTCGATTACCAGCCGCTGTTCGGGAAAATGAGCCCGCGCTCCTCCCCCCGACCTGGACCGCTCTATCCGGAGTCCATCCAACGCGCTAACATTATATACACCTATTTCAATTAACGTTGTCGGATAGAAATGTTTTTAAAAGCCCGCAAGACAAGACCGAAAGGTAGCATGGGTAAAAGTAGAAAGCTGCTGCACGCACCGAATACTAATGAGAAGTAACATGAAAAACATTATTTCTAACGTTTCCTTTTTGTTTTCATAAACCTGTAGAAGTAAACTACTTTTAGCCAAACTAAATGTTTGCAGAATCAACTACATGTAGTGAAAAACATGGAAAAACAAATTATCTAATTCGGGGCAAACCGTATTGTATAAATACATCACGTGCGAAATAAAAACTTGTAGATTTCTTTTCCACTGATATGCAAATAGTAATGAATACCCAGACTACCATTTGGTCTTGTCTAGTAGGCTTTACGCTTGCCTTCTATCCGACAACCGTTAATTGAAATAGGTGTATACAGGCCGTCGTACCTCTCACTTATCACAGTAGGTACTCATGCATTTTTTACTTGATTCGACATTTTTGTCTGACCAAAATAATAATTTACTGACTGCGAGGACGACAATTCTTCATATTCTACCTGCATTTCTCTCCTGTGTCATAATAACTCCCATAATCCACCACTGGCCTCGATCTTGCTGAATTGCATTGCAGCTGACCACATGCAGCATGTCTGCAGATTCACAAGAACATATCAGTATTACATGTACTATAGATCTCACTGAGTCGCGCTTTCTTCTACATTGTATACTCATTAGATTTTTAACGTTCGTGTGTATAAAAACAAAACGCTGATTGAAAACAATTATAACTACAGTGTAACTGCAGTAGAAGCTCTCTGAGCGGACACTCTCATAAGCGGACAGCTCTACTTACGGCCGCCTTGACAAAACCCAGTTTGAACTCTACAGTACGCAAACTCTGTATTATATGAGAAAGATGTTTTAGCATGCAGTCAGTAACAAACTTATCTTTAATCAGTTACTCCTAAATCAGCTAAAAAGCTATACTAGGAGATATATACTATGCTATGAAATATATATACATAAATATAAAACTAAATTGTAAGAGGAAGTAAGAAGTTATAAAACAATGATAGGCCTAGGTAGATATAAGTTGTTTTGAACTCTAGCTCATACAAACTCTGTATTACGCAATCCCGTAAGCGGCCAGCTCCAGCTGCGGACACTTTTCTTCTTCTCGGAGGTGTCCGCTTACAGGACCTTTGACTGTATTTTAACCTAGGCATGCTGGTGTATTTTAGGCGGGAATCGCAGCTATTAGCTGTGACCAACGCGGCACATTTCGGCGCGAAAAGCCGGTCGATGCATACTAATGACAGCCAGTGGAATACGTACCGCTGAATGTGCAATGTCTTTTCTGATTGGGCGCGACCCGTACAGTCGGGGGAACAAGTACCGGATACTCGTGGAAGCACTCGAAGAGTTTCCGAATCTTTTTATCCAATCAGAAACTAGCGCGAGCACTCACGAGTACTCCGAAAGCAATTGCGCCAGCAAATACGTCATTTCAGGGGCGAACACCGCGGGCTCAGGCTCGTTTTGGTGGCGCCGACTGTTGATGTGATCTGAGTGTAAAATTATTCATCAAAATCTTCGACAAGATTACAATGATTGTAAAAGTCGTACAGAGAGCTTGGGAATTCTATCTATCTTTCTTTTTATATCGATTGTTGTTTAGATAAGATGACGAACATCTCCTACTCACTCTTTAGCACAAGGCAGATTTGTCCGTGGACTGCAGGTACCAAACCCCTGGGCCTCAACGTTCAGTTTTTGGTAACAGGCAGAGAGAGCATTTGAAGCTTCTGTGAAATATATTGGTGCACTGAGAAATAATTTATATACTGATAAACGTTTTGAATACAAACTGAATATATAGTGAGAAATTTTAAATATATTTGTACATTGAGATATTATACTGTCTTGTGCACTGCGACAATTATACATACAGTATTCCATACCTGGTCCCCACAGATCTCGACACTGGGTATCTGCTGACGCTGCACATTTTCCATGGTAGCAAAATGCCTGGAAAGGAGTGGAGTGAAATGATAGCGATTCGAGACCATTCGAGTGGCGTTTTGGTATTCAAACTCTGACTCTCGTTTCGCCTGAAATTAGGCGCCGTCCACACTGATGCGTTTTTGTTTGAAAACGCATACTTTTGGATGCGTTTTCGCCTATCGTCCACACTACAACGCTGAGCG
Source organism: Desmophyllum pertusum (assembly GCA_029204205.1). Classification (NCBI taxonomy): domain Eukaryota; kingdom Metazoa; phylum Cnidaria; class Anthozoa; order Scleractinia; family Caryophylliidae; genus Desmophyllum; species Desmophyllum pertusum. The sequence continues at coordinate 5,131,118 of MU825396.1, forward strand.
TTTTCATCGAAACGAATACATTTGAAAACGCTGTCCAGAGTGGAAACATTTGAAAGACCCTTGAAAACGGAGCCAAACGAAAACGCATTAGTGTGGACTGGGCCTTAAACTCATACACACTAAGCGACTCTCATGCGCTCTCATCGAATTAGAACCTGCTCAAATTTTTATTGAGAGTCGTCGACGACTAGTCTCGCTCTCGTTTGGTTTGGTGATGATAGTCGACGAGAGTAGGTCGAAGAACACTCTCAGAGACTCTCATCCCCGTTTGGCCCAGGCTTATTATTTGACTTAGTCGAACTCTTAGCTAACTGTATTAGTTTTCAGTAGATGGAATTATGACTAAAAACGTAATAAAGCTTAACTACTTACAGACGTTTGAGATTTGCTTGACCACACCGTCCACCGCTGACCATCTAGACTGTATTGTAAGAAGTAACCTGTGACGTCACCAGTATCCGTACCTTTTTGAATGACGGCTGATAACTTTTTAGTCTAAAAATAGAAATAATGTAAAGGAAGGGAGTTCACCATAAAGACTATCAAAAACGTCTCAAAAACAATTAGAACATAAAGGCAGGATATTAATTGACTGTGCTGAAATCGTTCTAAGAAAAATAAGATCATAAAAATCACGCTAACCTGCCCCAAGTCAATCTGGACAAACTGGTTTTGTCTTTTTTCGCTGCGCACCAACCTTTTACGCTGTTTAACCTCGCCTCGTTAGCTGGGTAACCTGGCAAGTTGCTTGATACTGTGATGCTATTGTCAGGAATGACGCGGCTATCTGTCACACCCAGGGAAAGTAGACAATCTGTTTGAAGTAAACAGAAACTTTTTAAATAATTACACCAATAAAAAATATTATTATTCGATTATTGCGTCGGGACCGTCGCAATTTTTCCAAAGTGGACTGAATCGAGGTGTTCTTTGGCTAAGTGACAGTCGGGGCAGGCTTTTTCCCTTTTTGCAGTTTACGGGAGGATATCGTATTGAATATGAGCAGTCTAAGACGAAATAGAGAAATAACCAACGTAACAATCGTCGAACGAATACAAGTGAGATACGAAATGTTATGAAATACGACGCCAGCTATGGTTCCATTAATTTCTATTAATATTAAAAACACTAAAATAGATTTTAACATATGATCATTCAAGTGAAGATTAACTGTTTCAACGTGCGCATTCCTACTGATTCAATCTTTTAGCATCATAACCCAGTGTCCGACTACTAGGCACTAACTCCCATTCTGATTGGCTAGTCTGCCTTGGGAGCGCGCACAAGTAAAATTCCGAAAAAAGAAAAAAACAAAGCTAGAAATAAACCACTTCCACTGAACGTTTTTGTTGAATAGATCGGTCTCTGGGTTATACTAAAACAATTAGACGTCTCGCTCTCGGTTTCTTCTCGGGCTTCGTTCTGAGCGTCCCAAAAATCATGCAAAAAATGAGGACAGTGTACCTTTAATACCTATCGTATTTTACGTCTCACAAAGAGAGACTTATTAGAAGGGGACTTAGTAGAGGGAGGGGTCAAAGAGAGGAAATACGGTAATTAGAAAAAACAATGATTTGCGTTAATTCTTACCCTGTACCAAGAAATTAAATATGAGCTTCTCTTCGTCACAGCCCGCCCATAAAATGAGTTTGACACCATCAATCGCTACACCTCCCTTGGGATGAACGCACAATCCGCTAGCAACATGGCGAAGAGATTTTCCTAAAATTTACGAAGTATTGAATTTTCATTAAATTGACGCATGATATTGATAAAGTATTTTCTGATTAACAGTTTAAGTTACTGGCTGGCTGGCTGGCTGGCTGGCTGGTTGGCTGTGTGACGGACTGACTGACTGGCTGACTGACTGACTGACTGACTGACTGACTGACTGACTGACTGACTGACGACTGACTGACTGACTGACTGACTGACTGACTGACTGACTGACTGACTGACTGACTGACTGACTGACTGACTGACTGACTGACTGACTGACTGACTGACTGACTAACTGACTGACTGACTGACTGACTGACTTAAAAGCTAATTTACCCGGAGTTCTTTCAAACTTAGATTGGTTTTCGTCACAGTCTCTGCTGATCACGAGTGGTACTCCATATCCGCCTTGTCCTCCTTTAGGACAGATCTTCTTCTTCCTTTTCTTCTTGCTGCAGTGTTGTCTCAGTACTCCATTTGACGATAGAGTGAACTTTGCAGATGTACCTTGACACTGCGCTGTGTAGAATAATTCTGTTTCCTCTGCAGATGGACAGGAGGATCCCTGTGGTTTAATGCACAGGTTACCAAATCCTTGTATTGGAGTAGGAGTGTCCGAAGAATCTGAAAGAGCAACAATCACAATATACATTATTGTTTTAGATTACCTTAAAGTTCCAAAGCGATTGACTGGCATCCCATCCCGCCAGTGGAGTAGCAATACTCCTAGTCGCTTCATACTACAGAAACCGGGATAAGCTCCGGCAGTTGCATGTGGGTCCCTATAGGCTCGTGAAGACTTTACCGTGAAATTTCAAAAGTATAATCGTATCAAATCGGGCGCCATAATTATAATAACCCCGATTATGGCTCCTGTACGTGTTCAAATCTGAGAATTAACATAACATGGAGAAAACGGCTTTAATCTACGTTTATCAAAATAATTCCGATAATTCAAAGACCTAAAGGACAAAACTTGTTGAAAAGAATCTACATCATAACAGCCACGATCATAACACCTAAGTTTATATTTGAGAGGGTCGTTTCTTTCGGAAAATCAACCGTTACATTTTATCGCTTCTTTACATTGCATGAGTATCCATCCATAATTGTACTTGATTTATTTGCATTACCTGAGGAACCTGCCTCACAACCACGCAGGTCAATCTTCGTACACAGACCCCTTTCCCAATACTGAGGGTTAACTCTGACGTGTCGTGCTGTGATTGACTGAGGCAGCTTCGTTACCTTCACATTCTCGACGTACTTCCCTACAAGTAACTTTGATGAGCAAAAAATAAGCGTGAACAATTTTTGACAAAGAATGCAGTCAATACAGCATCGATCAAATTAGGTTATCATTAGCCTGCGAAGCAAGCGTTCCTGTACGAACGAAGAGCTTTTTCTGCATTCTGGCCGCGCGAAAATTGGGGCGAGAGCAAAAAATGCAGAAAAAGCTCTTCGATCGCGGAAAAAGCTCTTCGTTCGTACAGGAACGCTTGCTACGCAGGCTAGGTTATCATTGATCTAACAACGGCAGAAAGACAACTCGCAATGCGTCCTGATAAGCTTGGTGCTACATAGTCACGTGGCTTCCGTTTCATTTGAGATTACCACGCGCACATACTTTTCGGTTTGTATTAAGCCCGGACCAAACAAGGATGAGAGATGCTGAGAGTTCTCTCGCTCTCGATTGGCCTGAAACTCTCAGACACTCTTAGCGACTCTCATCGACTCTCATCGAATTTGAACCTGCTCAAATCTTTCTTGAGAGTAGTAGACGAGTCGCGATCTCGTTTGGCCCGAGATAATGATAGTCGATGAGAGTTGAAGAAAACTCTCAGGAGAGCCAACTCACTGGCCATATAGCAGCTCTCTTTAAAGGTCAAATGCAACAAAATTTTAGAAAGATTAGTTTTAAGTCAAAATAATAGGGAATATTATGAATAATCATATTCTTAAGTTTGAAACGATTTGGACAAAACGTCGTCGAGATATTCGACTTTCAAAACCGCCTTTTTTTTTCGCTTCCACAAACGGAAGCGTTCGGGCAAACTTCGGAAAATTATCGGAAATGGGAAGCTCACCACATATGACGTCACATACACGCGCGAGTCCGCGAGAAGAGCGAGAATTACAAAATTCTGCAGTTTCAAAACATCAACAAGTATGGTGTTTTGTGCTGCTTTTAACTGTAGTAACTGTTCAAAATCAGGCGTAAGCTTTTTTACATTCCCTAAAGACGAGAAGAGATGCAAGGAATGGGTGAGATTAATGAAAAGGAAAGATTTCACGCCAACTGCAGCATCTCGTCTTTGCTCCGTGCATTTCTCCCCTGAAAGCTTCGAGCAGAATCTTGAGTTAGGGCACACCTGGGATCTCAGTTCAAGCCACGAAGACTTCGACTGAAAGCTGATGCTTTACCGACCATTTTCAACTATGGAATAAAGCGAAGTATTGACCAAGAATGTCCTTCAAAAAGCACGACGAACACGGAATGCGGTCGTTCACGACGTTCAGCCTTTGCGAAACGCAGAAAGCTAAAGGTATAAAGTCGCAAACTTTCTTGTATCAGGTTTGATTTGACAGATCCACAAACTACTTTTCTAATCTGAGCCTACAATAAAAAGGCCGGCAAATAACGTTTTTATTTGTTTCCTACGTGCATGGTTCTGTGATGCTAGAAATCTTGAAAATCTGTTTTTATTAACGCAAGGTCGCTATAAACACTACCGAAGAAATAAAACTTAAGTTAATGAATCCAAATAACAAGAAACTCGGACGATTAATTTCTTATACCGAAATATGTAATTACAGAAAGGTACGTAGCTGCGAAGAACAGACGATGTTGCCTCGAACAGAATTTCGCGGGTGTTAGTAATCCGAGTAACGGCGTAACGCGTAACGGCGTAACGAGAATCGGCGTAACGACAATTTTTTAACAATTTTTTTTATTTTTTTAAATTTCCAATTATTATAAAAGATTGTACTGAAAAGGAATTTTAAGCGTGATGTAGACAAATTGATACTCACCCTGTTGCTGTGTTGTATGTTTAAAAACTAGAGTGTATTTGAATTATATGATTTGTAGGTTTTATAGCTTGAATAATCAAATCAATTGCCAGTCAATGTGTAGAAAGTCGCGGTCGCTGATCTTGCCTGTTTCATAAAATAGTTTTTGTCCGCAGAGCATGAACTGATATTGAATAGCGAATGAACAAACGCTGTAAAATGAACAACAACCTCTCTCAAACAATATTAAATTTAATTCATTCGAAGGTATGTAAATTCTACTTTGCATTCAGTTGCTAAACGCGTCTAGTATGATAAATTTTTCACATCGTGGAATGACGCTTGCAAGCGACTTCCAAAACCTTTTTTATTCCCACTATTTAAACATTTGTTCTTTGGGAGGGGCATTTGACCGTCAAATCCGGCACTAGGGTAGGGCATTTGAACGCAATTTTGGCCCAGGGAGGCGGGAATTTGAACGAGCCAATCTTCAAAAGTTCAAATGCCCGGGGGTTGCCCGGGGGCGGGGGGGATGGTGAAGCTTCGAAAGAGAAACAGTGTCACGGTATAAGCGGTATTGTGTTACAACGGCTCGATTTATAAGGGTTTGTATGGGAACACAACGGTTATGTTTTAGAAGATATAAAATCGAATGTTTTGTGAATAAAAACGACTTACCCTGTTGCTGTGTTGTATTCTTTGTAGTTTGCCAGCTTCTCAGGCCGATTTGAGGCGATTTCGGCGAGTTATAGTTTGCGAGGTTTTCCGTTAATATTGGCGTGAGTATCAATTTGTCTACATCACGCTTAAAATTCCTTTTCAGTACAATCTTTTATAATAATTGGAAAATTAAAAAAAATTAAAAAAATTGTTAAAAAATTGTCGTTACGCCGATTCTAAAAAAAAAAAAAATGATTGGAAAAAAAAATTGGAAAAAATTTGTCGTTACGCCGATTCTCGTTACGCCGTTACGCCGTTACGCGTTACGCCGTTACTCGGATTACTAACACCCGAATTTCGCCACTAAAAGCAGCTGAAATGAGAAGCTATTTCAAATTAACACAAAAACCATTCAAAGTCGCAACCGGCAAGTTTTAGGACAATCTTCATTCTTCAATACTCTTGAAAGCATTTTTCGAGTAAAACTGTTTCCTCAGTTTTCTACAATTTCATTTCCCGTGTTAATCTAATTGTTGCATTCGGTCGGGTGGCAATTTACAATTTTCATTTTATGCGAAGCCTCGCCAAACTCAATTCAAGCTTGCATTCAATTTCAACGTACGGCGCAACTATAAGCTTAAATTTATACTTGTCGAGAATTATTTTCTGCCGGGACTACCGGTATCACTAGGTTCTTTCTTGAATGAAACTTAACGGAAGGTTTGTTTAGTAAAAAGGAGAAACGAAAAGCAAATGATTAAAACTAAGGAATTGAGTCTAAACACGGAGATTGTAATTTAAAAACGGTAAGCTAGCTAGCGCGGGCGGTGAAACTCAGGATTTCCAAAACAACAACAAACTCAAATTCTGTCGGTTAAAATCAAATGAGCACTCGCCTTTTTGAAGAAATGCAAGTTCTTTAATTCCACTGCGTAGTTCTCCATTCACGTGTCAATGATAAGAGAGCAATATAATGTGAGAAATTCAGTAAAAGCTTCTTCGCATCGACCTTCACACATTGCTGAAAACACGCGCGAAAACACGCGCGTGAAAACAAGCTCACCACATATGACATCACAAAAACAGCAAATTCGTTTCCATTCCAAGCGCGGTCATTCCTGGTTCGTTTTCGTTAAGCCGTCGGAAATTCTCGGAAATTATCGAATTTCGTGCCTTATAAGCGCCACAAATCGCCCCAAACCAGCTTTTGAGGGTTGAGTATGATTGATGCTAGTATAAAGAACGGTTTTCGCGACAAAAGAAAAAATGCCAAATTTCGTTGCATTTGACCTTTAAGTCCAACACTATTAGTAGAACGTACAACAGGAAATTAGATGAATGAATTATTTCATCATAGAGTCGCGGATCGGTGTGCTGGCATCAATTTATGGTGTGTCATATAATACACAACCGCGCTATTCTAGCTAATAATGCCAATGTGAGCATCGGTACCTCTCCCTCCCCCTCACAGGATCTTCCATCTTTGACATGGTCATCTAGAGGACACTACGAACACAAAAAAATTATTTTTACAAAAAAGTAACGCATGATTGTTACAAATTAATTTATATTTTGCCCTAACTCTTCGACACTTTGATTTCTAGAATCAACGAAACTCGAACTTGGAACCTTTTTTAATCACTGAAGCTTTCAGTTCTTGTCGTTTACGCCGCAATAAGGGGTAAGAGCTGGCGAAGAAGGGAAATCAAAACTGAATTCTAACTAAATATAGAAAATATATATATAACTGAAGGGAATTCTGATTCAACAAGATGATTGAACTTGTTTTCAAACTCTCCGCACTTTTTTTTAAGTTTTTCCAAATCGTAATCCATCTCACGCATTCGCTCCATCGTTACTGAATCATGATCCTCACTTCTTAATGGGTTCCTGTCATTTGTCGAGTACAGTTCCCCCATACATTTCAAGTTTGTCCAACCCGTAATCCATTTTCATCATCGCCATCGTTAGTCATCCTCACTTTCTAATGAAGTGTTCTTCATAATTCAAACCATGGTTTTCTATGAGTGTCCCTTTACCTGTGAAGATTTCCCGGTGCAAAATTCCTCCACATCACACTCGCCGGTGCTTTTACGACACGATGTTCCAAGTGGGAGTACTATGTGAGAATCATTATGCGGCACAATTAGCAGTGATAACGTTTAACCCTATTCACTGTATGTTGTGATCAAGATCTAATTTCTCCCTACAATATCAATACATTGCAAGCAGACAGTTGAGGAGAATAAAAAAAATAATCAACTAAGGGCATTGTCTTGATGTACTACCAAATTCTCAGCACTAAAATTACAAGAAATGTATGGCAACAAGAGAGGATGATCTAAGAGAAGCATTCCCCATTAGATACATGGCTCTATTCCAAAGATAATTTTTTAACTGTGTAATGGAACGTTTGTAACCCAGTAATTACTGGATTGTAATGGGGCGTTTGAAACCCAGTAATTACTAGATTGTAATGGCGCGTTTGTAACTCAGTAACTACTGGATTGTAATGGGCGTTTGTAACCCAGTAACTACTGGATTGTAATGGAGCGTTTGTAACCCAGTAACTACTGGATTGTAATGGTGCGTTTGTAACCCAGTAACTACTGGATTGTAATGGCGAGTTTGTAACCCAGTAACTACTGGATTGTAATGGCGAGTTTGTAACCCAGTAACTACTGGATTGTAATGGACGTTTGTAACACAGTAACTACTGGATTGTAATGTAGCGTTTGTAACCCAGTAACTACTGGATTGTAATGGCGAGTTTGTAACCCAGTAACTACTGGATTGTAATGGAGCGTTTGTAACCCAGTAACTACTGGATTGTAATGGAGCGTTTGTAACCCAGTAACTACTGGATTGTAATGGCGAGTTTGTAACCCAGTAACTACTGGATTGTAATGGAGCGTTTGTAACCCAGTAACTACTGGATTGTAATGGAGCGTTTGTAACCCAGTAACTACTGGATTGTAATGGCGAGTTTGTAACCCAGTAACTACTGGATTGTAATGGCGAGTTTGTAACCCAGTAACTACTGGATTGTAATGGGCGTTTGTAACCCAGTAACTACTGGATTGTAATGGGCGTTTGTAACCCAGTAACTACTGGATTGTAATGGAGCGTTTGTAACCCAGTAACTACTGGATTGTAATGGAGCGTTTGTAACCCAGTAACTACTGGATTGTAATGGCGAGTTTGTAACCCAGTAACTACTGGATTGTAATGGCGAGTTTGTAACCCAGTAACTACTGGATTGTAATGGCGAGTTTGTAACCCAGTAACTACTGGATTATAATGGGGCGTTTGTAACCCAGTAATTACTGGATTGTAATGGAGTGCTTGTAACCCAGTAACTACTGGATTGTAATGGCGAGTTTGTAACCCAGTAATTACTGGATTATAATGGGGCGTTTGTAACCCAGTAACTACTGGATTATAATGGGGCGTTTGTAACCCAGTAATTACTGGATTATAATGGGGCGTTTGAAACCCAGTAATTACTGGATTATAATGGGGCGTTTATAACCCAGTAACTACTGGATTATAATGGGGCGTTTGTAACCCAGTAACTACTGGATTGTAATGGAGCGTTTGTAACCCAGTAATTACTGGATTGTAATGGAGCGCTTGTAACCCAGTAACTAATGGATTGTAATGGCGAGTTTGTAACCCAGTAACTACTGGATTGTAATAGGGCGTTTTTAATCCAGTAATTACTGGATTGTAATGGAGCGCTTGTAACCCAGTAATTACTGGATTGTAATGAAGCGTTTGTAACCCAGTAACTACTGGATTGTAATGGCGAGTTTATAACCCAGTAACTACTGGATTGTAATAGAAAGTTTGTAACCCAGTAAATACTGGATTGTAATGGAGCGTTTGTAACCCAGTAACTACTGGATTGTAATATAAAGTTTGTAACCCAGTAAATACTGGATTGTAATGGAGCGTTTGTAACCCAGTAACTACTGGATTGTAATAGAAAGTTTGTAACCCAGTAAATACTGGATTGTAATGGAGCGTTTGTAACCCAGTAACTACTGGATTGTAATGGGGCGTTTGTAACCCAGTAACTACTGGATTGTAATGGGGCGTTTGTAACCCAGTAACTACTGGATTGTAATGGGGCGTTTGTAACGCAGTAACTACTAGATTGTAATGGAGCGTTTGTAACCCAGTAACTACTGGATTGTGATGGAACGTTTGTAACCCAGTAACTACTGGATTGTAATGGCGAGTTTGTAACCCAGTAACTACTGGATTGTAATGGGCGTTTGTAACCCAGTAACTACTGGATTGTAATGGAGCGTTTGTAACCCAGTAACTACTGGATTGTAATGGCGAGTTTGTAACCCAGTAACTACTGGATTGTAATAGTGCGTTTGTAACCCAGTAACTACTGGATTGTAATAGAGCGTTTGTAACCCAGTAACTACTGGATTGTAATGGCGAGTTTGTAACCCAGTAACTACTGCATCATCTATTTTAATTTTCAGTCCATAGCTAGCGCTACCTGATTGATCAGTTCGAGTAACGTGATGTCGGAGCCTCGATCAGAAGGAAATGAAAGTAACTTTCGCAGCATGGCGCGAAACTATTAATAGATTTCAAAACATAATCATGGGGCACGCGGGGAATTATTCTTATAGATCATGCTCTCTTGATGGCAATCAGTAAAGAGAATTGATATTTGGAGCTTCGTACCTGACACTTTTGACAACATGTATGAAGTGTGTCACTGCACTGTGAAGACTTCTTTAAGCGACAGTCGTTTGGCTTACAACACGGATCTCGTTCTTTGCATTCCTGCAATAAATTGGAAATCAGAAGGTATGGAATTAATAGAAATTTCCCTGTCTTATCCGGCCCCAACCTAACGCCATTTCACCAACATCAACTATTGATGATGTGGCTATGAAACAATAATCGAGTGGAAATATTGAAACCAAATATTTATCTCCCAGTTTTGACAAAAAACTGAACTTCAAGTTAACACAAGTTAATTAGTCTAGTTTTTCTTCTCAGTTGTCGTTAGTGAGGTCACCTTTTGTCAACAGTTGGGGGAACAAGTACAAGTTGATGGCGAAATCCTGTCTTCGAGACGGGACTGAGCCCGCGGTGTTCGTCCTCTAATTAGTTGCTAAGCAACATGACGTATTTGCTGGCGCGATTGCTTTCGGAGTACGCGTGAGTGCTCGCACTAGTTTTTGATTGAATAAAATGATTCGGAACAGTCTTCGCGTTCTTCCACTAAGATTTGCCAAAACCGGCACTTGTTCCCCCGACTGAAAAACGCGCAATGGAACAAAATTGTTTTCTTCCCGATCTTCCCAGATATCTCAAAATTAAAATGATCGAAGCCTAGGGCGATGTTTTAATGGTTAGGACATTATTACTTGTCTGTTGATTGTGCATGTTCCAGATTGAGTTGAGTTTCTGCGCATGTATATACATTCTTTACCTCTGGTGTACCGCAGTCACATTCTTCACCAGGCTCTGGAATACCATTCCCACACTTTGGGTTTACTGTCTGAAAAAACAATGAAAATGGTCGTTGAGAATATCGTTTTGGTTTGATCTGTTGACTGATTCTTAACCATATGTAAATACAGTCTAAGCTCTCTAAGCAGACACTCTCGTAAGCGGACAGCTCTACTTACGACCGCCTTGACAAAACCCCGTTTGAACTCTAGCCCATACAAACTCTGTATTTACACATCCCTGTAAGCCGGGCCAGCTCTAGTTGCGGATATTTATTTTCTGCTTCCCGATGTTGTACGCTTACGGGAGCTTCTAGTGTATTACCAAATTCTTAGAACTGATGTTAAGAGTATGGAGAATTGAGATTTTGAACCTTTTTTGGCAAGTTGAAAAGACAGCTGTCGTCAATCGAGGTCATGTGACGTAAATTGCAGTCGGAGAATCCGGGAACTCGGGTCCTATGCACGAAAAAAGGAAATAAAGCGATAGGTTATTACTTATGTCACTGACTGACTGACTGACTCACTCACTCACTCACTCACTCACTCACTCACTCACTCACTGGACTGACTGACTGACTGACCTGACTGACTGACTGACTGACTGACTGACTGACTGACTGACTGACTGACTGACTGACTGACTGACTGACTGACTGACTGACTGACTGACTGACTGACTAAAATGAACAGCAAATTAATTTTTATCCGAAGACAATGAAAGTAAAATGACAACCAAAAATCAAGACAGTTACTTGTAAGAGCCCATAACACATCCACGAGGAGTAAGACACTTGCAAATAGGCCAAACTGCAATTAAGAAAAACTACCTGTTAATATATCTATAAAGGGTAATTTACTTTCTCACGCGCAAGGGGGAATTAAACAAGTGTTGTTTCTTGCCAAATTTTGAACTAACGTCGTCAAGTCAGCATAGCACCAGACAAACTAAGTTCACTGAGTTTTTCTCTTTCTCGCCTACACATCAGCAGGACAGTTTCGTTTAAAGCTAATTTATTGATCCAATGTAAGCTAATGTGATTCTAAATCTTTCAAGATCATACGAAAATCGCGATTAAAACGCGTTATTTATATAAACAGACAAATTGAACATACTGTTGTCATGGTCAAAGTTAAAGTTGTGTCCTAGTTCGTGCGATAAAGCCAACCAAGGACCCAGTGAGCCCCAATAGTTCCACTGTAAACAAACAAGAAAATAATAACAGCGATTAATTGAGTCAGTCAATTGAAGAATACAGGATACGCGGTTTCTTTGTACAGTCAACTCTCTCTAAGACGGACGCCATCGAGACCGGCAACAACTGTCCGTCTTAAAGAGCAGTCCGGAGAGTTTAGATGCAGTAAAATGACTGAAAAACGGCGCGCAGGGACCAACACCTGGTGTCGTCTTTTATAGTGGTGTCTGTTGACTGTATTCTAAGTAGAGCGCGAGGCGAACGTGGCCGGAGAGTTTCTACTCACGCGTGTTTTGCGCGCGCTTGGCGTGTCAGTCACGCCCTACTGTGCATGAATTCCGCAATACCTGTTTTCCTATCTTGTATCTATACCTGTACTGTACCCTAGACAGGGATACCATGCAGAGATGTTTCTCTCGCGCTTTTGTGGACAGGCACAGAAAAGCGCACGAGAAAAGCACCTGGCACACAAATCACTGTCTCGCAACTCGCCTGCTAGACAATTTGCAAATAGGAGATGTTACGCGCATAGTGTCCTGTACAACTTCTATCGTAATAGCGTTGCACTGCTGTGCAAGTAGCAAGAAAAGTAACTTGTGTGATAACACCACGAGTGCATGATACTGATTGAATAGCTGAGAACAGTGGTGCAGTGGCAGATCCAAATGTGTTCATTCAAAAGGAAATGGGAATAATGGGCCTTTCTTTTCTTGCTTAAAGAATGAGGGGTCTCGAAGTCGGAGTGAAGGTGGGCCTGCCTCGTCCCCAGGCGCCGTTGCATTTTCGTCGGTACAGGGCGGGAAAACAGGGGACGCGGTGCTTGAGTCCCACTCCCACAACTCCACGCACACCGCGCACAACCAAGGAGCGACGTCTGGAGATGAGGCAGAAGGTGGGCCTTTTCTTGCTCAAAAAGGGGTCGAGGCGAAACAATTGTAAGATTTTTCAATAATAAATGGGGGCTGGGTGCCTACCCTAGATTCGCCACTGTGGTATGTTAATTATGTTTTGTTGACTCACCGCGTCAACTCCTAGAGACCGTTTTTTGCATATTTCACCCTTGTACGCCATTCCTCCATAATCGTCCCACATTTTCCCCCTGAAATTTAAAGGAAATCAAAATAATGGTATGACGACAGTTAGTTGATTTGGATCATTTTTTAAACAAAGCAGTGTTTCAGTTCTCTTTGTGTTGGAATAAATTTACCAAGAACACAACTCGCTCTAGCTATTGAAAACCGCTCTGTAGAGTAAGCTTTTTTAAAATACGCTTACCCTTCAGAGCGGTTTTGAATATTTAAAAATACCTTAACAAGTGGATACTGTCATACGTGACACCAGCTTGGCTACTTAAGGGATGATTCTCAAAGTTTCTTAAATCTTCTCCTGCTTTCTTCACGAATGGTATGTGATCCTTGTCTGTCCAGATTTCCAACGCTGATAACACAACTCTAATATTAATCTTCTGGTAAATCTGTAATAAGAGTGAGCACGAACGAGAGTTACCAATTTATATTAGTCGCTGGGGATCGTATAATCTGCGATGGACTAGCGTCCCATAGCATCCGGGGGGTTTGTGGTAATATGTACTTGCTACGGAAACCAGCACTGATTAATGCCTTGCGAGCATGACGCTTTACGTTTTACCAATCAATTTCAGAGCTAGGGCAGTGGCGGATCGAGGTTGAGATGAGGGGGGGGGGGGGGGGGGGGGGGGAATACCACCGGGAATACAGTCAATACGGGATAAGCTCCGCCGGTCTGTGTGGGTCAGTTTGATCTGAGTCCGCGGGGGCGGGCGTGTGGCTCCCCAAAAATTTGGTGGCCTCTTGAAACCCTTACCCTATTTCAGACCTGACCCTTAAAATTTCGGGGAAAATTTCCCCATGTTAACGTCAAAATGGCAAAAATCTACACCCTATTTCATACCAAAATGGTCAAAATCTATACCCGTTTTCAGACCAAAACGGCTCAAAAACCATACCATTTGGCGCCGCACATACCTATATAGCTTATATAAGGGAGTACAGTACCCCCCCCCCCCCCGGGACCTGAGCTTTACTTTGATATAGAAAACCCTCTGGTTTCCTTTTACATCTAATCATTACATTTCGCTATCATTAAATTGTTCTCAACAAAACTTACAGTGTCGACGGCATTCACAAGTGTAAAAAACTCTTCGTTTCACGTCGGCAATGTCTTGCTTGTACTTTTTGTACTACAAAAGAAGCAGAGCAAAAACATTTGTCTTTTGAATAAGTTATTGGTTCAGCCTCTCCTACATGTACGTAATACCCTGCGATTACAGTCGTCTCCAATTCTCCGTACAATATGATAATCAATAAATAAACTCGCCAACTGGGATATATTTAGACTATAGTTAAAAAGACTCCTCGTATTTTCCAAACAACCATTTATATAATGTTTTAAAGTTAGTGACTTACCACAACGTTGTCAACGATAATCTTCAACTCTGTGTATCGAGCTTTTTTTGTTTTCAAGAATTTTTTATACACCGCCTCTTCTGCTTCTCGTTTACTCTAAATACAAAAATGTTAAAAAAAAGATACAGTTAGTATGTAGCTAAAACAAGGAAACAGTCCTATTTCCATCTTATTAGGTACATTCGAATCTCTCTAAGCGGACACTCTCGTAAGCGGACAGGTCTACTTACGGCCGCCTTGACAAAACCCTGTTGAACTCTAGCTCATACAAACTCTGTAGTTACACATTCCCGTAAGCAGCCAGCTCAAAGTTGCAGACACTTTTTTTCTGCTTTCCGAGGATGTCTGCTTATCTGAGCTTTGATTGTACCTGTTGACAGTCGTTCTAGCTTTGTTTATGTCGAATCACGGTTTTCGCCGCACACTTATGAGTATGTACGCCTTGCGGATCTATCTTAACGCAAGCGTCCCCTTCAATGTTGACTTCTTTTCGTGCGTCATAGTTTTCTCACAACCAACTGATATATTGAGGAGGGCGAGGGGGGAATGATAATAAAGTGTTCCAACAAATTTTTGACGGGGCTTGTGAGTGAATTGCCCGCGTTAACATTTTATTGACTTACCCTTGATGTTGTTTGTGAAAAACTATGTGCCTTTGCTGTTACATTTTTTTGGAAATGTTTCTGTAAAAGAAAGAAAAACGAGTAAAACAAGTTTTAGACAGTTTAGATTTTTACTCTCATCAGGAGCCCATTACTCTCGTGAAATATAGTGGACTCCCATATAAAAGGGACAGGGGTGATCGTCGTAAAATCTAAGATGGCTTCCGGTACTTTTTATACCGTATTAAGCTGAAATTGGTTCGAGAAATCAGGAACTTCGAAATATCGGGGGTAAAATTACAGTGAAAACAAGTCCAAGGGAAACAACTTTTGGTTCGAGAAATCGGGGGGTTTTGAGAAATCGAGGGTTCGAGAAATCGGGATTCCACTTAGAATTATAACTTCGTAGGGGTGAAAATGAATTCGAGCCACACCACAAAATTAAATTCTGGTACTTTTAGGGATTCCTTTCAAACATTTCCGGCTATCCCGGCCCCCGTCCACTTTTACATGGAAGTCCCCCAGGGCCGAGCAGAAAGGAATCGTGTTCTGATGTTATGCAGCAGATTCACAGAAGGTAATAACTTACCACATGAAAATCTTTTCCACTTCCCATCTTTAGTTTTGAATATTTTTGTGGCTCCTTTCCCTGAAATATCGCGAAAAACGAATCACTTGTCACTTCTAAAGCTTGTAGTCAATAACGTTTTTATTCATATTTACTCCGTAATAATAATTACAATAAAAGATTCAAATAGAACAAATCGTGGCAAACCTTAGAGGGGTATGGTTCAATATACATTCGTCCTTTCTTCATCTTCGATTAAGCCGCTGAAAATAAAAATATAAATCGTCATTGTATGCTTTAGAAAACTCTGAACACAGTTTAAAACATCTCTGTAATAAGAACTGGTCCTAAAATCGAAAGCTGCAGCACTGTTTGTGTTTCCATAAAGTTATAGTATCACGAGTGAATGTACCGAGCTGCCGTTCGAGTTGTCTCAAACTTGTACATATGAATGAATATCTGACTCGTCCCCAGTCATCTCTCTTGTCTCCTTTGTTGGGAGTCGCAAGACGCGGGGGATGCTGGGAAGGAAGAAAGTCTCCCGCCTTTCCTCCTTCCCATCACCCCATGCGCTTTCCTGGGCCACGCTTAATATTAATAGGAGACAAGAGAGACGACTGGGGACGAGTCAGAGTGAATATCACCTCAGTCCATGACAGGTGTCAAGAATGACAGTTGACTCCGCCTCTTGACCTTGCACGTGACCTTGGTATTGGCAGTTGGGAGGGGCCTCCTGTCATTATAGTTAGGAATGAAAATATCAATTACCTCAATAATTCCATTTTCAGAAGGACAAATAGAACACTTGAACAAAACGATACGAAAACAATTACTTTACACTTCAATTTGGAAAATCTCGCCACTAAAGCCTGGTTTTCACTAGCGACGCAAGCAAAAGCGCAAGCAACATACGCAGACGCAGTAACGCGTTGATCATCAGTGTTTGCGCTTGTGCATGCGTCGCTAGTGAAAACCAGGCGTTGGGTGACGAGGCGTTGCGTGCGTTACGACCAAAACAACGACTGCGAGGAGACTAGGAAAATGTCGCATACAAAGTGTTTCAGTCTAGACCCCCTCCCCCGTTCAATGTAAGGAATTGTAACAGTTTAGAACCGTGCCCATACACTCGAGTGGCACATTGTGACGAGAATACACCGTTCATACATCTCGTGTAATAATGGCTTTCTAGCCTCCTGATTGGCTCTATCTCCCGCAGCATGCAATAAAATACATGCATATATCAGGGAGGTCAATTCAAGGCAGTTATTTTACCTGTCGTTGGACCAATTCTCCGTCTTCTTTGAAATAACGAAGTGTAAAATCCGGTGTAGAAACCACCCTGGTAAAACAAACACGTAAATTATTTCATCTAGCTTATATTAAAAATAACAAGTTTATAACCGCGCTTTTGCCGTTGGTCCTTCATACATGTAGTCAACAAAATTCTTAACCTAAACCGTAGTGGTCCTACAAAACTGTTCTTTTTTATACATAATTAATATTCGTGGAAATTATTGTTTCGATGCATTGAATATCGATTGAATATGACAATGATGAAAAATGCGAATCCTTTGAACCAACAAAATAGTTTTAAATTAGCCTGTGTAGCTGACGGTCATTTGTTGGCGCACGATGTCAAAATTCGTAAGCAGAAGCCGCGAAAACGAGCGGCGAAGTCGCGAGAGAGCGAGGCTTGCGAATTTACCTCGCGCGCACAATACCGCCAGCTACGCAGGCTAGCTTTACATCAGCGTAATGCTTGCTGTGCGCGCTCCCGTAAGTACTTACTTGTTGGGATGAATGTCCACCACAACCTCTTTACCAAAGCTTTCAGTTTAAAAGACGCCTGCTCCTCATGGCCATTCTGATATAAAAAAAAATTGAACACCAATGGTGACTATTAATTATAGTGATAGGCAAAGTTCGTTTGTTTATTAACTCATCAGTGATAGGTGAAAACAGTGGCGGGTCGTAAAATTCCCCGCCCCCTTATTCGAGCAAGAAAAGGCCCACCTTTAACACCCCCCCCCCCCCCCCCCCCCCCCCCCCCCCCCCCTCTCTTTTAAACACGAAAAGGCAATCTTCACTTTGTCTCTCCTCCCTCCCTTGAGCACATCTGAATCCCCACTGGAAAGTATGATGTAATATTGATTAATGCCGGATGATGATGATGACGATGTCCCCGACGATGGCGATAATCAGCATTAATTTTCTCAGTCTTAAAATTTCAAAAAAGTTTGTAACGTGTAAGTTACAAAGATTGGGAACCTGATCACCGAGGAATTCCCCCACATGTACTTAACCAGAAGTAAGGATTATTTGTATGGTTGGCATCAAGGCTAAAAGAATTTTAATGATTTTAAAAATACCTTTGATCATTGTGGATAATTCTCTCCTCGCGCGTCCCCTATCAATTCTCTCAGGATTACACGATATCGAAATTATCATCAATATCTTCTTTAAATGGACTCGCCATGCCACGCTGACAGGAATGAAAAATAATTAGAATGCCGACAATTTTTGGGACCATATGTTAATAAGCCGGAGACCAAACGAGGTGAGAGTTGCTGAGAATTCAGGACTTTCGGCTCTCGTTTGGCCTGAAACTCCATGCGCTCTCAGCGGACTCTCGTGCGCTCTTCATCGAATTAAAACCTGCTCAATTTTTTTTTCTGAGAGTTGTCGAATGTTTTCTCTCATTTGGGCCCCTAGTGATGTTGAAGACAATATCGATCTATCGGGCTTAAAGAAACGGAAATAAGATACCTTCGTAAGCTGGAGTGATCAGTTCCAGTCCCCCATGTTACCAGCACAAGACACCATAAGAAGACCTCTAACCATTAAAAAATGTAAAAAATAACATCTAATTTTCTCCTTACAATATCAAGTCTCGTCAAGCAGAAAGGCGACGAGAATCAGTAACTTTAATCATAAGCTAACAGACATTGTCTTGATTGTTACCACCAAATTCTTCATAAGTAACATTACAAGAAATTGAACGGCAAACAGTAAGGGAATTAATATTTCTATCTTGGCGTGAACAGCCTTTGCCTTTCAACAACCTCACCCAGACATCTAAGAGACAAACGCACATCTCCATTTTTGAAAAGATTGCGTGGCAGTAAGCATAAATGCTAGAGATTTGTCATCAAAGATTAAGGACAATATATAAAGCATGTCCATATGTAACTTTTGCGTGTCGAACGTCATTACTAGTCCCTGGTAACTGACATAATTATGGTGTTCCGTGCACGCAAATACAGGAAAGTCCCGATGTCTCGAACCTCCAAGGGAACCGAAAGTTTGTTTCCGGAAAAATCGGGAGTTCGAAATATCGGGGGTAAAATTACAGTGAAACAAATCCAAGGGGGAAACCGAATTTTGGTCGAGTTACGGGTTTTTGAAATCGAGGGTTCGAGAAATCGTATTCCACCTGTAATTACTTTTTATGTCTGAACGAACAGAAACACGATTGTATACAAATATTTTTGACCTTATAAGTACAGTTCTTTCGTAAGAATTGTGATGTGCCAAAACCAAAAACAGTGACCAGAAAACCGAAGAAGAGAAAGTAACCCGTAACCTTTCTTTCTAGTAAGGAAAAGCACGTAAATATAGCCAAATCAGGAGGGTGACAAAACCTTTTAAAAACTTATGTTCGGAGAAACCCTTCGCTGTGAAGCCCGACAAATTCGCAACAGAAAGCCCGAGTCAGATTCACGTCATGGATGTCTTCTGCCAAAAACGTTAACCAGACGTATATATCTCCTGAATAGCGTTGAATAGCGCGGGACTACATACGGGCTACATGGTGTATTAGTTACTAAACCTAAGCACAACTTGTTCAATATGGAATGACATGAGAAAAACTGAAATTTGAAATAAGCGCCCCGGGCGCTTATTCGAGGATTTACGACGGTAATCCAAAATACGGGTGTATTGACAAACCGGGGGAGGGGGTTTCTGTAATTGTCTTTGTCGCGGGATATTTTGATCAAATTCTTAAACCCACTGCATTGTGTGCTATACAATTTGAGTGCCTGGCATTAAAAAATCGTCTTGTTGGTTAAAAAGGTTGGATCACGATTTTAAATCTTTTTCTTTTTTCAAATGCGTGAAAATTATGTTCGATTAGTAGCCTTTAGTATAAGAACGGACTGAAATGGATTAAACAATTGATTTAATTCATGCAGGTTTTCAGGCTTTGAACTATTTTTTTTCATTATGTAGGCAGTATGAGTGTTTGCGTCAATCAAGCGCACATGCGCATTAAATTGTGCTACAGCCCCTTAATTTGATACCTCGCGGGCTCTTGGCTGTCGTTTCCCCCCCATTTTCCAGGCGATCTGCCCAGGTTACGGAACGGGCTAGTCCTTGGTTGTAGGGGGTAGGGGATGAGACTGTGTGGTAGATGGAGTACCCCCGGTTTTAATTTATTTTATTAAAGGAGCAATGTCACGGGGATTTTGACCTTTTTTGGTCAAAACTGTGCTTCAGACCTTTTTTTTTTACAAATAATTCTAGAACACCAAGAAAAAGAATCAACCCAAATTCTTGAAAGGAGGAACAAATTATGGTCTGTTCTAATGCCATTTTGGAAAACAAAATGCGAGAAATGAAAAAAACTGTTAGCCCTAACATGTTTTTCAAATTGCGATCCATTCCGACCCCTTTTCTATGGCCAGAGACACTTATTGACAGTTTTAGACACTAGGATGGTAATTTATAACAAAAATTTGACCATTATTTTTAGTTTTCTGTAAATACAAAAAACGTTTTTTTGTTTTTGAAATGCCATCAAATCCCCGTGGGACACTAGCCCCTTTTAAGGCGAATTGCTTTGTTCTCCACGTGAAAATGAAACGATCCATTCTTAACATAAATTCATGCTGAGACCCTTAATTTATTTTCGAGTTGTGTTGACAAGACTTGACAATACAACTTTAGATGCTGTCATTTTGATTTAAGTAAAGCTCAAAAATTGATGGTATACCGATGTTGAGACTGCATTTGGATTGTATCATCAGTTGATGACCACAGTCATTATATATCCATTGTTGGTATGAATGCATGACGAACTGATTATCATTCTTTCATTTTTAAAGGTCTTAAAGGGTCACGCTATTTCATCCATATTCGAACATATTCTGGAACAAAAAAAAATACGAAACGAAAACAAAACAAAAGTAACACTAGTTAGTCATAAGGTCAGAAGGTGACGGATTCCACTGAAAAAACATAACTTGATTTCTGTCTGGTCTGACTAGAAAGAAAGTTATTCTCGACTGTGTAAATTTGAGCTAATTTGTAAAGTTTCAGTTTTAAAAGAAAAACAGTCACATACAACAGTGGCCCTTACGACACCTTTCATTGGCCTCCTTCAATATACATTCTCTAACCAAAATCAAGAGACTATGATCTTGCCAAAATGAAACATCCAAAATATGCTTTATACTTTTGTTCTCTTAGTTTAATTTCTTAATATTTCAAAATTCTTGGCCAAAACCTTGTTATTGCAGCGTAGAGTAGTACTGGGTGCTTGTGAGTGATATTCATTACCTTCCAGGATATCAGTTTTAAACTGTAATACACGGGATCACGATCAGTTTGCTTGTGAAATTTACAAAGATTGCCTTCCCCAAATCGTATTTGCTGTCATACTTCAACATCTATTGTCTGTTCTGAAGTATATTTCCAAAAACGCGTTTTAGATATAGGTGATATAGTGGCCGTCTTAAACATAGTTTGCTGGTTTCAATAAAATGACTGAAAAACGTCAGGCGACAACTCCAGTGTGTCCTTCTTCGAGAGGTGTCATTTGAAAGAGTTTGAACTGCATTTAAATTTTGTAAAACAAAACTACGACCAATCTCGGGCTTGTGGAAAATTTATTAAATGGATTAATTGAGTTTCCACTGAAGTCTAACTCCGCCATGGCCGGTCCAAGACCGGCTGAGAAAGGAGGAGGGTTGGGCATGGGGCTAGCAATCCCACCCCGTAAAACACACTGAGCTACACTCCAACACCAGAGAACAAAATGTCAACGGTGCAAGGAGTCATGAACCCCAGATTCAGGGGATGATGACGGATGGTAGCCGAACCCAACTGGACACTGGCGTCCAGATATAACGGACCACCTTAACCGAAATCAAAACTGAGTATAGGATGCTGGAACGGCCTTCTGTCCCATATAGTCCTATAATGGACTATATGGGGAGGCTACATCAAAAGGGGTAGCTTTTTCAGGCTGGAGGTATATAAAAGGGTAGGGATTTCACGGGTTGAAGTATAAGGGTAGTGAAAACTGTCATTTTGGTGTTTAAAAGGGCCTTAATTTCAAAATATCTCGAACAGACGCACCTAACGGCTGATTCATCCAGTATTTTAAAGGGCTACTCAAGCGAAAATTTTAGTAATAGTCGTAAAAAGGATGCAGTGTTTCAACTGTCGGTATGTGAAAGGGGTACCTTTTCTGTCAAAAATGGTATAATAAAAGGGTAAGGGTTTGGACCTCGGGGCGGAGCCTTCCCGTATAAAACTTTGTTGAGTACCCCCTCCCCCCCCCCCCCCGGGCCTTCTGTGCGGACACACACGAAGAGGATTGAGTGAGTGAAAAAAAATCTAGTTTTTCATAATATGCTTTTTTATATTTGTCGGAATGTTTTTATTCGTCATTATTTCTAAAGCCAAGAACAGACCCATTACATAAAATTGAGGTACACTTAATAATAATATGACTGAATGATAAAATAGCCTGGGCGACTTTTCCTTGCTACTGTTATTTCACTAAAGAAATTCTTGGTTATGATATCAACCGAGGCATTCCCAGTAGGGTCCGCTAACTTAGCAGTGATCTCATCAGGACCAAATTTCTGGTTGGTTTGATATCGCAGATCGTTCTTTTCACCTAAAATTATTTCTTGCACAAATTGTGCGACTTCTTCACAACTCTGCATAGCGCTCCTGAATGTTCTGTCGATATTTGCGAACGCCATCTCCATCAAACTTCTGGTCTTAGGGTCAATCGTTGTTACGTCCACGCCATTCGCTTGGCACCAGTCGTTCGCTTTCGGTAATATTGGAGTCTGGACAGGGCCTGGTTCCAACAGACAGCATCTAATACAAAAACAAACAATACAGGAGTGTAAAAACTAAAAAAACAACATCAGCGTTCGACTGCATACTAAGAGCGAATCGTCAGACCGGACTACTGCTGGCAATAATTTTGATTTGAAGTTTTTAAAAAAAATTTCGCAGGACACCCGCGTTTACCGCCATTCGTGACGTCATTCGTGACGTCATTCGTGCGTATGTTCTCCAATAACAAACTGCCCCATAGAGAGTGACCAGGAGTATTGCTACTCCTCCTGGATGAGATGCGTGCCCATCGCAGGTTACCTCCCAATTGCACGGGCCATTTAGACAGCGTCTAAGAAAACTGTGATTTGAGCCGGCTTTAAACTGAGGGCCTGGCTAAACTAGGAAACATTATTGCAGAAACATTGTTTCCTGTAATGATTCCTGGGTGGTTAAACTAGCGGAAGCACAAGAAATGTTTCGCTGCTCTGGTGGCCGCAACTAGTAAAATTGTTTTCTCCGTGGCTAAACTTGGTAGGGGGGAGGGGGGAAAGGGGAGGGGGGGGAGGGGGGGGGTTAAAATTGATCGCACCTGATATGGAACTGACGAAGTATTGGAGCCATACTCTCCGTCAAACCTTCAATGGCGAACTTTGCCGAGCAGTAAAGCTCCACAAAAGGAACTCCAACGATTCCATAATGGCTGCTGTTGTTGAGGATCAGCCCACTCTGCCTCGCTTTCATGCCCGGTAGCACACCCTGGATTAACCTCAGTGCTCCAAAGTAGTTCACGTCAAAAAGCTCCTTGGCCATTTTAATGGGGACACATTCCAATGCTGTTATTATACCAACGCCGGCGTTATTAACTGTAAATTTAAAAAATGTATGTTTCATCATCACTAAATTGGGTACACTGTTTTTCTTTTGTAAGAATCTTTTATACACCTATTTCAATTAACGTTGTTGGATAGAAATGTTTTTAAAAGCCCGCAAGACAAGACCGAAAGGTAGCATGGGTAATTGCTGCACGCACCGAATACTAATGAGAAGTAACATGTAAAACATAATTTCTAACGTTTCCTTTTTGTTTTAAACCTGTAGAAGTACGCTACTTTTAGCCAAACTAAATTTTAGCAGAATCAGCTTGTGAAAAAACATGGAAAAACAAATTATCTAATTTGGGGCAAACCAAATACATCACGTGCGAAATAAATACTTGTAAATTTATTTTCCGGTCGATATGCAAATTCTAATGAATACCCAGACTACCATTCGGTCTTGTCTTGTAGGCTTTACGCTTCTATCGGACAACGTGTTTAAAATTGAAATAGGTGTATATAGGAACATTGAGGCTGAGATTGGCGAAATTTTAAGAATTTGAAGAATATACCCAAGGCTGAGATCTTTTTGGTTTATTATTACATCTTAGGAGTTTTTTATCATCATAGATTAGTTTGAGGTTCTTTAAACTAGTGAAGGTGATTTTGTACTTCGCAAACCGTGATACTTTCCTTTAAATTAAATTTACTTCATTTATTAGAAAGAGCATTTTAATGAACGGTAGTTGCCTCGTTAATGAATACAAATGAAACGAATTGTCGGGTTTTCCAAAACTTGAAAAATAAACGAGAAATTATTTTCAAATTTTAAACCATGTTATTTGATTTTAGAGATGGTTGAAATATAACCTGCAAGTTGCACAAACTCGACTTGAAGAAATATGTCGATAATAAACGTCAAAGATGGCGCGAAGATAACATAAATGGATAATGAATTATATCATGGATGGACTATGATTATCTTAAACCGGAAGCAAGACCGGTCAGGAAATACACATTTTTACTGCTATGGCAGCTGCATTTATTGGCTTATACTGATAAATTTCCGTGGAAATACTGAGGAAATAATAGAGGATGAACTCAGAACAGGGGAATTGCCCTTTGGTCTCACCCTAAGCAGTTTTTAAGTGGCAACTAATATTACGGACATTCGGAAGTTGATAAATATTATCTTCTTATGATGTACATGTACGGAAACTGAATTAAAGATCTGCGACTCACTGCGGAAGATACCTACACAACACATCAATCCTTCCTTCTGTGTCCAACACTTCTTTCACAGCTTTCTTGACTGATTCGTCACTACACACGTCCATCTGCTTGATGATCAATGTGTCTCCAAGATATTCCTTTCCTTCTTCCTCCAGTTGTCCTTTCTTCTCCTGTAGATTTCTCATGGTGGCGTAAACCTTGAAGCGTTTCTCAGCATCTTTAGCGAGAAAACACAGCTGTAGCGAGTCCAATGCCGCTAGAACAGCCAGAGATTAGCACGATCTGGGGAGCCATGTTTTCCTTGTTAGCCAATTCTGCTAAGATCAGGCGTTGACAGGAGAGATGATGATCTCTTCCCTTACATAAATAAACATGCACGCATACACATCAATATCACCCAGTGACGCACATTAAAATTGTGCATCTTCTCTTTTTAATTTCTCTAAATTAAAATAGCTGGAAAGTGAAAACCACAGCCTACCGAGAATTAAAAAAGGATTTTTTTCCAACTGATCTGACGCGTTTAAAAGTGTAATAAGAACGTCCATATGTACATCGATAAGATCATATTTATATTATAACCTTCATATGTGATTAGTATGTTTATTTAATTTACTACCTTTATTTCAAAAACATATCTTTATTAATAGTGCACCTGTGTTTAAAGATTTAAATTTTTTTAGGCTGAGATGTTAATTTTGTTTTGTTTTTATTCGAAAAAATAACAGCTTCAGTTTATTTTCCACTCCATTCGTAATTTTGTCGTTATTATTTTCGGCGTGCGAAGAAAATTTTTGAGAAACTCAAATTTGCTATAGCAACTTGGAAAAGTTTTCTGTGAAAACAAAGACTGTTTATTCAAGGAGACAAAGTTTGATTTAAATTGCACATGAAAGTTGAGCAGGATTTACAATATGTACATTAGCATTCGTAACAAATGCAGGATAATCTGACTTATAATGTGCGAATTAATTTTTGTTTTGTTTTTCCTTTCTTTTCTAGCCATGCATCCGAGCGTGCGTGATCTTGTAACTCTACATATAGCAACTTTTATGTATAAATATCATAATCACCTATTACCATCTGTCTTTCATTCCTTCTTCACTAAAATAAAACGAATCCACAACTATAACACAAGGCTTGCTGCAAAACAGTCTTATTATCTTCCAAAAGCAAGAACAAATTATGGAATATTTAATATAAGATTTCAAGGCCCATCAATATGGAATGCCATTGACGAAGAAATGAAATCTTCTTCCTTGTCTTTATTTAAAAAGAAAATGAAAACAACACTTAATCAAAGATTACTAGCTTTCTGTACATCGCTCCTCTTGGATAAAAATGCTGTTTTGCAACACAATAATTATTATCCTTATCTATTATTTATTATATTAGTCTACTGGTAGTTAGCGTAACTCTGTTTTATTCCTAATTTTGCGTGTGTGCGTGTGTGTCTTTGTTTGTTTGTGTGCCCGACCTTAACATGTAAATTATATATTTATATTAACTGGCTGCCTGGCATTTTTAACTTCTAGGTTATTTCGGGTAGCCAGTACCCCTATTATTTTTTTCTGTCCAATTATTGTAAATACTTTTAGTAACTTGTGGGGTAAAATAAAGTTTGTTGTTGTTGTTGTTGTCGTGCAGATCAAAACATGTACCACGTTTTTTATTTTTTTTATTTGACCATTATATTTCATTTACATAAATAGAAGTATTTCTGCTAGATAACATATAATGGCAGGAGATCTTAGCAAGCTCTACCGAGCTTTTCTAAGAAGATCCCCATTTTTCAGTAAACTAATTTAAATACAGCAGATGGATGTAATTTCTTAATCTAACTCTAACACGGGTTTGTTGTCTTAGAATTAATTATTATTTAAGAATACATTTGATTTTGCACATGAATTTTTGTTGATTTTTTTAAAAGAATTATACGATTTGATATTTTCAGATCCTTCGGTAACTTATTCCAAATTTCTGCTCCCTATATTTTAATGAAAATTTCCCATAGTTTGTCCTTCTTTTGTTTACTGCAGTACTGAGTGACAGATCTAGAAAACCTATTTGTGTGTCTTGTAAAAATTAATAGTACTTCCTTAGCTAATTTTTGCCACTATTCTAAAGAACTGGATAGTCATCATTCATTTGAAAACCGATTACTTTTTTGAACCATTGAACGATCATTGATCGCACTCCCGGAACATTAACAAGCATTCGCGAGGTGGATAGCGGTTAATTTTATTTTTGAATTACTATATTAAAAAGATCGTTTTCACTTGCCAACCATTAAAAAGTGCCGGAAAGGAAATCGTTTTTTAGGAGCGATCGAAGGAAGTTTTGTTGATTGAGGTTTCTTACCCTCTCCCCCTCCCCTCCCGTCTATCCTATCCAAGACATGGCACGCTTGTTTTCTGGCCCAGCTCGCTTTCCACTGCACCATATACAGTTTGTAGAAGAAGAAAAAAAATTCAGTCTTGGCCAACCTTCTTATGAAAAGGTTCTTATAGAATAAGGAGTGTAATTAGCCAGCGCCGTAATTGATGAGCCATCAGGCTCCTATAACCCGTAGCCTGCGAGCAAGCTCACAGGGGGGTGGGGGATGGGGAGGCGGGGAGAAGAAGGAGAGCTTGCCTGGATGTCTTAGCCAAGCAAGGAAATAGGAGACGTCTGCACGCAGGCTAGGATGTCTCAGAGTTTTAACCTGCGTAGCTGGCGGTCTTGTTGGCGCGCGAAGGCAAAATTCGTAAGCGGCTAAGCCGCTGTCGCGAGCGGCGGAGCCTCGAGAGTCTGGTCCCGCCCCAGACTCTCACGGCTCCGCCGCTCAATCGCGACAGCGGCTTCGCCGCTTACGAACTTGCCTTCGCGCGCCAACAAGACCGCCAGCTACGCAGGCTATCAGAGTTTTGAATATCTGCGCTCAAAAAATCGACGCAAAATGCTGATTGGTGGAAATTAATTAATTGATGACGTCTTCCCTTAGAAAAACATGACGCTTTACAGTGTTTATAAATCACTCATGCAGAAAACGTAGTTCAGGAGCTTAGTTCAGGTATTTTTGGAAGTATAAAACTTCGGAGGCGCACGTAATAAATATTTTTTTCTGTTCAGCGCTTTTAAAATGCTTTCCAAAGAGACCTCTCTCGAGTCAAACCCGGAGAAACAGCTTTTTTGCCGCAGACATGCTTTCGTAATTAAAAATGCAAAATTTCTTAACAAACGGGGAACAAATATTCGAGAAACGACTTTCGAGCTTTGATATCGAATACAACCATTGCGCGTTACGTAGAAAATTGAGACGACAACAAAGTTCTCCTACTCTCCCAAAACCCGGCTAAGAGAGCTTGTTCGCAGGCTATATAACCCGAGGATCAGGGAACAGACTTAATTTAACAATATTTCCATGTGAACGTATAAAACAACCAGAGCCATGAAGTTTGCGTGACAAATTAAACCATGACACGCATCAAAATTCAGCGACAAAAGCTTTCCGTGTTTTTTTATTTAATGATATACAAAAGACCAACTTAATTCAAGAATGCGCTTGAAGATTGCACGTACGCACAACTAGTCGTTCACTTTCATCATGGCAGAAGCTCCAATGGCTCCCAAAATCGTGCTAATCTCTGGTTGTTCTAGCGGTATGGGACTCGCTACAGCTGTGTTTCTCGCTAAAGATGCCGAGAAACGCTTCAAGGTTTACGCCACCATGAGAAATCTGGCGAAGAAAGGACAACTGGAGGAAGAAGGAAAGGAATATCTTGCAGACACATTGATTATCAAGCAGATGGACGTGTGTAGTGATGAATCAGTCGAGAAAGCTGTGAAAGAAGTGCTGGACACAGAAGGAAGGATTGATGTGTTGTGTGAGTGAACTGATTTGTGTCATTTTATATTGCCTGACTATGGCGCAAACATAGGGCGTTTCACTGCAGTTTATTCAATAACAAATGCTATCGAAACTTGATTCGCGATCGCTAAGAGTTAATTAAAACCCGGGGGGATACTCCCAAAAAAATTGGGTGGGGGTGTGCCGCTGGGCTATAAAACCCCTTACCCTGTACCAGACCACAAAACGCTAATTTAATGTTTTAGGACCTATAATCGAAACTATTTTCATTTTCGATCAAACACAGCTGCTCTTTCGGATAATGAGTGAGGTTAGCTCCTCCCTTATGCTCAAGGCGACAAGCGACACAAACTAATGAGACTCGATAATGAGACAGTGTTTAATACGATTCATTGGGTTGTCCCGGGTTAAGTTATGTTTATGCGTTAATGCGTGCGTCATTAACCCTTTCACTCCCAATATTGCTAAATTCAAAACTGAGGAAAAAATCTTTAATTTCATTTTTTAAATTGTCAAAAATAAACAGCACCACTAGAAAGTACTGCTCAATAGCTTTCATTTGAATGGTCACACACTAATAATAATAATAATAATAATCAACTTTATTTGAGGAGGGTGACACATAACAGTAATTCAACTGACGAGCTAGTGGCCCTCCGTCCTAAAACTATAAATACAAATACAATCAATATACCTAAATTATGGACAAGAATAATAAAATACAGCTAAAGATTACAATATCAGATTAAAATTGGGCAATGCTAAAAATTACAGCTAAAAATTACACTATCGGATTAAAATTTGGTAATGCTAATTAAAAATCTACGAAGGATATAACTTACTTTAAATTTAGACTAAAATGATCCACTTCTTCGTAGCGTGATAAAAAATAACTTTTAAGATAATTTTTAAAAATAGTCACTGATGTTCCCTCTTTCTTTATGTCGTTTGGTAAAGAGTTCCATAGTCTTGTTGTTGTGACGCTGAAGGTTCGCCCTCCCTCGGTTTCGTGTTTGAAGCGAGGGCAAACAAGATTTATGGAGCTATGGCGACCAGAGCGTGTGTTTATGTCTGCGTTGCACACTAGGGTTTCATCCACAGATTTAAAAGTTAGAACCACATTTATTGACTCAAGGTTTGACTCTGGGAGTGGAAGGGTTAAAGTGTCTTCGGTCACTTGCAGTACTTGCGAAAACCAGATAGACTGAGAAAACGCACCGAAACTGGACACGACTGAGAATCACAACGGAGCACATTGGAGTGTTACTCTTACCCGCAGACCTCTGTTCACGAGGGAAAATTTAGGAAAATTAGAAAGTTCGAATTCTCCCAAACTTTCTCGAGCGTTTACCTCAGGTCATGTAAACAAGAAACAGCCTTTCTATTTATTTTATCAAATAAAGCCAACAAAATGCGATGATATGTCATAACCATGTCACAGCCTCATGCAAAACGACTACTTGACCAATCAAAGCGCGCTTTAATGTAAATAATTGCTGAACAATTATGAGGCAAATTTTCACGGAATATTTACACTGTTTGTCTTCCAGTCAATAATGCTGGCGTCCCCCTATTTGGCTCTGTCGAGTGTATCCCTATCAGCGTAGCCAAGGAAGTTTTTGATGTGAATTTCTTTGGTGCAGTCCGGTTAATCAAGGCTCTGTTACCGAGCATGAAAGCGAGGCAAAGCGGCCACATCATCATAAACAGTTCTACTACAGGGATTGTGGGCTTTCCATTCGTTGATATTTACGCAGCATCAAAGTTTGCTGTTGAGGGGCTGTGTGAGTCTATGGCATCTGTTCTACGCCAGTTTGACATCAGGTAATTCAAAGGCGATCTGATCTGTTGAGCTGTAATATTCTGACGATGTTCCTGACTGACCTCTATCTTACAGTCGGGTTGATAGCGAAATCACGGGACTGAGCCTGCGGTTTTCGTCCCAGACGTTGCTAAGCAACATGACGTATCCGAAATGCGCTATGCTGGCGTAATAGGCCCTTTGCATAATACGGTCACATGACCATGTCAATCATAAAAATAGGTGGTAGTACAAAATGGTTGCCAGAAATGGAAAGAGCATGATGAAATAAGCAAGGTTGCCAAGGACCTCTGGGATAAAGCGAACCGCCATGACCGAATTCTAGGACTACTGCGCATGTGTTCGACCCCATGATTCAACTAACGGACGCCAAGATTATTGGACTTCCGGTCTTACTGCGCAAGTCAGGCGGATCGCTTTATCCCAGAGGTCCTTGTTGGCCGCTCCACCGCTGGACAAGGGAAACGAGGACTCTGGGAACGAGATTGGCGTCTGTCAGGTAGTCATTCTCCCTTAGTTTGTCTTCAACATAACCAGCTTAAAAGTGTCAACAACTTTAATACAACAGCGTTTTTTACTCTGTATTGCTTTAATAGATTTACAATACTAGAACCAGGCCCCGTGGAGACCGATATCGCGCATGCTGCAGAAGAAATAGGGAAGACTGTCAACTTCTCAGCCGCTGACCAGAAAACACAGACAATGATGACGGGATGGATGGCAGGAATGCACCAAATGCTGCAAACTGCTATGAAAGCGAGCGAAATAGCAGCGATTGTCAAAGATATTATTTTGAGCAAAAGCACAAATTTTCGTTGTCAGGCCAATGCGGATGCTGAGATAAACAAAGTAATTGCCGCCAAGCTAAAAGATCCTGTCTCCGGTGAATCGATTGAATTGATGGAAAAATATTTATCCGACACCATACAGAAGGGTGGTGGGAAATTAGACTAGCATTTCCAGTCCATCATCGGAAGATTAATTGTCCTTACCAATCCACCATACCTTGCAAACCCAACACAGCCAATAGGCACATAGAAAGCCATATTTTTTGCGAAATTCGTCCCTGTACTAACAACATTGTGTATGCTAGGTTTGAAGTTTTTAGAACTTTTCTGTGCGTTTTATGAGCGTTTTTAGGGTTTTCGTGCGCTAAGAATTGTGGGTAAATGTACCAGTCGCCATCTTTTTCCGTACGGTGGATTGTGATATATCATGTTAGTATTTAGAGTTTAGTTGGTACATCAAGACAATTATTAATATCTCCAGGTTGATGATTTTCTTTATTCTCATTACATCACTGATTGACAACACAGTCAAACCTCTATTAAGCGGTCACCCTCTGGAAATAGCCAACTGACTGCTTATAGAGGTGTTTTAAAATTTTAAAATTTAAAGTTAAAATTTCCCCACACAAGCCTATTAGCCCAAACAATAACATTCTTACGCTGATTACATATAATATGTTGTGTTTGACGAGCTCTTAAAAGAAACTGGACGTACTCCACTTATCGTCGTGTCAAAATATCGCATTGTAATCTAACTAGGTGACCGTTTAATAGAGGTGAAATACAATAAAATTAGCCAATTGGGAAGTCTAAAACGGTGACCGCGTCCGCTTAATAGAGATGACCGCTTAATAGAGGTCAAGTTTACAGTAGGTATGGGGAGCGATTTCCGGGAATTTGATAAGTGAATAGAGGTTTTAACTGTATATTGATATTGTACTGAGAAAGTAGATGTTGGTCATTTTTGTGATTAAAAAAATATTAACCAAGTGAATGTCTGTAAAGTATTATTTTCTGAGCCAAGCAGCAATTTGTTTTAACTTGCGACCGTGTGACTGTGTACGTGTTGGGAGGCGGGGAGGGGAGGGGAGGAAGCACCTATCACGTGACTGTAACTCGCCAGAATTGCATTATAAACGATAAGTGTTCAAAAAGCGAGTTGAAAAGTAATAATAATTTTTCAGTGAAATCCGACGAATATATGACAAAATTTTAAACTTGAAGGTTGAAAAGGGTAACGAGAAAATTTCAACAGACATATAGGCAACGTAAAGGGGCTATGTCATGCTATTTTTTGCTATTCTTTCCTGTATTATTTTTTGCGAGCTCTAAACTCAAACATGTGAATGAAATATTAATTCAAAGATGGAATCTCACTTACATAACAAACACAGATGATGTCTAAGCATTATTTACCACTTGTTTCATACATATGGACTTAAACTTGAAAAACGTCGGGCCGTCATTTTCAAGTTACATTTTTCGCAATCCGTTTCAATCTTGGCCAATTTTAACTATCCTGGGTCTCTGGGATTATGATGTGATTGTTCCCAGCGTCTGGGTCTGCCAGAGACCTACAGATGCATCGTACGAACGTGAGCGATTCACAGAGTTCGAATAACGTTTTTTTGGTCACACGCACAAGCCTCGCGCTACGTTTATTCAAATAACGTGTAACAGCGGTCCCATCTTCATTTAATACTGATGAACGCTTTTAAAAAGCACTAGCCGAAACGTCTATAATCTCGTTTCCAGAGTCCTCGTTGCCCTTGTCCACTGAGCGGTGGAGCGGCCAACAAGGACCTCTGGGATAAGGCGATCCGCCATGACCAGATTCTAGGACTTCCGGCTCTACTGCGCATGTGTTCGACCCCATGTTTCAACTAACGGACGCCAAGATTCTTGGACTTCCGGTCTTACTGCGCAAGTCAGGCGGATCACTCTATCCCAGAGGTCCTTGTTGGCCGCTCCACCGCTGGACAAGGGTAACGAGGACTCTGGGAACGAGATTGAAACGTCTACAGGGGCACCCAACGGATCATTTCGGTGAAATATCTGTTCGGAAGGCCTATAATCGCCTCGGATATTCGGTTAGGGAAATGTCATCTCGAACTTTCGTAATATGGGAAAATTAATGCCTTTTGTTTTCTGAGAGATAAAATGTCGTTTTGGGTACAAAAAACGGTCAGCTAGGATTTTCGGAAAGGAAAATTCACCTCATAAATTCGGGTATAAGATTTCAATCCTAACATTTTCTGGAGTTTGAAAGTTCAGCTAACGTATCCGAACAGATACATTTTTCTTAGCGTTTAAAAATAAGCCATTAAACTGAACAAAAAGCACAGTTATAACGTAAAAACGACGTTCTGACACCTACAGGAAAATGTTGTCGTTGGGTGCCCCTGACGTCTATACAACAATGAAAAGAGTTAGTGGCATCACAACAGTTATTTCCGATCCAGGATTTGATTGATACATGTATAGCAAGATTGACATATATTTGATTAGCAAACTTGACTGATGCTAACTGTGAACATCGTCAATTTTTTTTCTCAATCTGTTTGATTGTCCAGTCCGCCATCTTAAACATCTTGGTACTCAGGGTAGGTGGGCGGGGACTGCGCGATTGTATTGGTTTGCATGACGTAATCAACTTGTTTTCTTACTTTAAAAGCAAATTTAGCAGAGATTGTAGGATAGGTCAGGGAGTATAGTTAGTGACGAATGAATATCTCGCAAAAATAAGTGAGCTTTGTATGTGTCCGCCACGCTAGTGTACAGCTTCTGTACAGAAACATGGCGGTTAAAATAAGCACTACAGTAACTCGCGCTTGGCAGAAAGTAGGGAGAGAGGCGCGGTAGCCTGCGCCCCAGTCGGCGCTCGGCTCGCTTCGCTCGCCACAGTCCGCGCTCGGGCCATTTCTCTTGGAGCCTGATCTCAGGCTAGAGGCGCGGGGGCATAATGGTTAGGGCGTGGGAGTCCGTGTTCTTGGGCAACACAGTTTGCTTTCACACATCCTCTCTTCACGCATCGTCTCTCCACCCAGGAGTAAATGGGTTTCATGAGCTGCGCATTTTGCTCAAATGACGTCATTCGCATTTTGAAGTACGCATGCGCCGCGCATGTCACAAATTAATATCACAAATATCTGTGCCTGTCACGACGTACCCTGGGTACCAGAGGTGAGACTTGAAACCGGAAACCGCGCAAGAAAAGCCTCTGGCACCCAGGGTAGTCACGACGTAAACGATGGAATTTCACCGCGACGAGCGAATAATTCCCATAAGTGATCAACATCTAATTTCTCCTTACAATATCAATACATTGTCAAGCAGACAGGTGATGAGAATATAGGAAATCATCAACCAGCAGATATTGTCTTGATGTACTAACAACTTCTTGTAACTATAATTAAAAGAAATGTAAGGCGACCAGTATGGAGAATTTACATTTCATCCTTCCTCTCTTCACAGAATCGTTTCCTAATCAGTTCAATGGATTCATTTGAAGCAGTATCTTTCAGTTTGGCGGCAATTTCATCAGTAAGAAAGTCAACGTTTGTCTGGCAACGGAAGTTGTCGTTTTGACCCAGAATTATCTCTTTGACAATAGCTGCTATTTCGCTCGATTTCATTGGTTTACTGACGCCCCGTTTTATAAATTCTTCCAGCATTGTCTCCATCAGTTTCTGCGTTTTCTGGTCAGCGGTTGAGTGGTCTATGGTTTTGCACCAGTCTTCTGAATTTTGAGCGACCGCTGTCTCCACGGGACCTGGTTCTAGTATTGTAAATCTATTGAAGAAAGACAGAAAAAAACACGGAAAATCGTTCAGTGATCCTTGAAGACCCAGGGGTATAATCAGGGCATATCAAAGACGAAACTTTAAATCGCACGTTTTGGGTCTCCAAAGGCAATTGTATTTTGCCATAATGATAATGGTATCTCCACTCTTCCTCTGCATAATATATAAGAAAGCCATCCCTTTGACTTCCATGCCACTATCAGCCATCTACGGAAACCATTTACTATTTGAAATGACTAAATTCTTAAATGTTCCACTCTTATTCATACCAAACTGTTAATTTTCAACTTAGCAGCATAGCAGGCACAAACGGTACCTTTATCTCGCATCCACACTTGCGTAAATTTAGTGTAGCCTGTGAACAGGCTCCCGGCGAGCGAGGAGAGGGGGGTGGGGGAGAGGAAGGGAAGGTACTCTCCCCAGTCTCCCCTCGGCTCACTTCGCTTGCGCCCTTTTCTTTATACTACCCTATCCTCCACCGAGGAGCCTATTTATCAGCTATCGATATAGTCTCCCTTATGATCATTTATTTACTGCTTGTCATATCACTTTTACCTGATATTAAACTGGCGAAGAACTGGAGCCAACGATTCACTCAGTCCCTCAACAGCAAACTTTGATGCTGCATAGATATCCAAGAATGGTATACCCACAACTCCTGCTATAGAACTGTTGTTGATAATGTGTCCGCCTTGCCTCGCTTTCATGCTCGGTAACACAGCCTTGATTAACCGCAGAGTACCAAAGAGATTCACATCAAACATTTCCTGAGCCTTACTGATAGGGATGCTCTCTACTGCAAAAATACCGCTTATGCCAGCATTGTTGACTGAAAGACAAAAAGTGTATGCCATGAAAAACTGTACTCGTGTTACCTTCTTTCTTCTAAACCTACTTACTTGCCAAGCAATTCTATTTCAGGACCGTCAAGTTTCGATAATGCACTTTAGAAAAAATACGAAAATTATTGCTGTCCGACGTGTGAAGAGTGACGGTAAAGTGAAAGATGAATATAAATTAGTAAAAAAACAATTGACAATTTTGGAGTCTTATTAAAGGGGCAGTATCACGGGGACTTGATGTCATTTCAAAAACCAAAAAACGTTTTTGTATTAACAGAAAACTAAAAATAATGGTCAAATTTTGTTATAAATTACCATCCTAGTGTACTAAAACTGTCAATAAGTGTCTCTGGCCATAGAAACTGGGTCGGAATGGATCACAATTTGAAAAAATGTTAGGCTAACTTTTTTTCAATTTCTCGCACACTAGAACAGACCATAATTTGTTCCTCTTTCAAAAATTTGGTTGATTTCTTTTTCTTGGTGTTCTATAATTATTTTGTCAATAAAAAAGGTACTGAAGCACAGTTTTGACCAAAAAGGTCAAAATCCCCGTGATACTGCCCCTTTAAGTTATGTAAATAACTTAGCGCGGATTGAGTTAGATTGCGCGTTCAAAGTTAGGTTTAGTTCTTTGATAACGAGCATCTCGTAAATGAGACGATCGAATTTATTTCGGAACTTCTTAAGTACTGAAAAAGTTGTTGTTCAAATTCGGTTTGTACATTCCGTGATCCTCATACAAGTGTTTACCAATTGATCAAGTGCTTTTCAAGTGCTTTATCATGAGCTGTGTTCAGCAACGCTTTGATATCAACGCGTTCCTGAACACAGCTCACTGAATTCATCAATTCAGGATAGCTGTACAGCACCGCAAATGATCCCCAAAATGGACCGCAAATGATCCCCGACTTGGACCGCAAATGATCCCGGCAAAAATAATTCTGAATAATTATAATTAATTAATTCTGAAATAATGTTAACTTTCCACATGCATTTCACGAGTATCGCATAATTTCAAGAAATCTGGGTCAATTCCGTGTTGGTGTCAATCTATTAATTTTTAACTTCAAATTCAAATTTTAAAACGACATTAAATCTTCAATATTTCTCATTTCCATAAATTTTACAACTCCTTTGAGAAAAACTATTTCCTTCCAAACATATATCCAAAAATCACCCAAAAATTTACTAAACACCCCATAACATAGATTCATGGGATGAGCATAGAGTTTTTGGATTGCTTGGAACATGAACGATCTTTCACCTTAGTCACCTTAGGGCCTCCACAGAGTAGAGAGATAGTTGTCGACAACTATTATTATTCGATAACTAAAATGAGTCGACAACTATTAGTGCTCGATAGAGCTTTTCCACACACTAGAGGCCAAAATGATCGACAACTTGTATTTTTATGCAAAAGCTTGGTAACTAGCGTTCCTGTGCATGCCAATACGAGTGTATGTTTAGGCATGGTAACCTGCGATCAGGCCAATTTTCGCGCTCTTTATTAAGTATATTCTCTTTACGGAGGTCGCGCGAAACACAAAAATACGAAGAGTAAATGAGAGCGCGTAAACATTCTCCTGATCGCAGGTTAGCAAGATGGCAGACGCGGAAAGACTATCGAAAGGCAAAAGGAAAAAAACGCTTTTCGGAGAAAGAAAAATCGCCATGTTTGTTTATACGGAAAAGAAAACGCTGCCAAGGAACAATGATAATAGGGAGCTTTTAAGCAAACCACGACTGCAAATGTGCCAACACAGGCATATAACATAGGCCATTATTAACTATTAACTAATGCACAGACGTATAACACGGGCGCAAAGCTATTGTACTATACTCATCAAACCTTTTGTTTAGCGGGAAC
Source organism: Desmophyllum pertusum (assembly GCA_029204205.1). NCBI lineage: Eukaryota > Metazoa > Cnidaria > Anthozoa > Scleractinia > Caryophylliidae > Desmophyllum > Desmophyllum pertusum. The sequence continues at coordinate 5,168,908 of MU825396.1, forward strand.
GTCGCTAACAAAAGTTTTAATGACCAGTACAATACGTAGAACATGCACGTGCATGCCGCGTTTGTTATCGACAACTAAATTAGTTTTCCTTTTGAAAACGAAAACAGTTTTGTTGTCGATAACTAATATTTTTAAATTTAGTTATCGATAACTAGCTTCACACACTGGATTTTTTGTTATCGACAACTTTTTATGATCGACAACTAAATAGTTGTCGACAACTATCTCTCTAGTCTGCGGAGGCCCTTAGGTCCGGGCCAAACGTCGTTCATGAGTCGAAGTAAACTAATTCTCATGAACTTAATTCGCTGAATTTAGCTCGACTTATGAAAAGTTCGACGTTTAGCCCGGGCCTTACTATCACTCTTCACTTGATAACTGATGTTAGAAACATCGAGACGTCACCCGACCGACCCAATTTTTTCAAAAGTAAAAAAAATAAAATAAAAAGTTTCTGATTCATTGCCTGCGCCCTTTTCTCGGGTGTTTCCAAGTTTAATATGCTTTGTTTACATCTTAAAGTCACTCCGACATCTAAATCAGCTAAGTAATGACGTCTTTTCAGAGTGATATCGGCTCGTTGCAAAATGGTGGTCACGGGGAAGATATAATCAAAGAAGGCTCGCTTGGAATTATTTATGTATAATTTGTCAATATTTCGTTGTCAATATTTCGGGGTTTTTTACCGACCGACCCACCCACTTTCACGAGAGAGGGGGCGATGGGAAACAAAACATTTTATGGGGATGGCCATATGCGTTTAGGGATATTATGTCAAATGCTTAAATATACCTACACAACACATCAATCCTTCCTTCTGTGTCCAACACTTCTTTCGCAGCTTTCTCGACTGATTCATCACTACACACGTCCATCTGCTTGATAATCAATGTGTCTCCAAGATATTCCTTTCCTTCTTCCTCCAGTTGTCCTTTCTTCGCCAGATTTCTCATGGTGGCGTAAACCTTGAAGCGTTTCTCAGCATCTTTAGCGAGAAACACAGCTGTAGCGAGTCCAATGCCGCTAGAACAGCCAGAGATTAGCACGATTTGGGGAGCCATGATAACCCGGGTGTATGATATTGCGAACTGACCTCAGAGAAGCGTAACCTCCGTGTGCCTGGTCGTGAATATTCACATGCTATCATTTCCGTTGCATGACAACCTCGGTCACTTTTTGCGCGCGTAAAATGCGAAATCGTGGGAATATTCTAGCATTTCTAGCTTTCTGATTGGTTTTCGCGCACAGATTATGAGGCCATTGGGTCGTGACCTTATTTAGCCTGCGCTGCAGGACGTTTTCTTGCAATGGAGTTATAACTGCGTGCTACTGATGGCCATATTTTAAATTCCCACGAGTGATCAACATCAAATTTATCTATCAATCAATTAAACTATCAATCAATATCATATCTAGGCCAAAACACAAATATCCGGATATTTTTTGAGATATTTAGAAGTTTCTCGAATATTTAGAAAAATTCAAGATACAGTCGAACCTCTATTAAGCGGCCTCCAGGAGCACATCACCCCGGAGCCTCTCTCAACAGCGTAGTTACACCTTGGGCTATTTTTAGAATCATTTTTTATTATTTTTTATTTTTATTTTTTTATTTTTTTATTTTTTTTAGAATCATGCTACCGCGAAAAGATTTCCGTGTACATCCGCGGACAATAGTGATAATTCGTAGTAACGACATTCCGCCGTTCTAGTTTTATTCCACGTTCCTCTCGTCCATTCTTGGTTTTATTTTTAATCTGAAACATGAATGACAGCCTCGTCCTCGTGCTCGCAACGGGTGATTTTCGCGGCAAAAGTAATTCTAAAAATAGCTCAAGGTGTAACTACGCTGTGTCATAGGGCCAATAAGGGAGATCGAGGCTCCAGGGTGATATGCTCCTGGCGGCCTCCTATTAAGGGGGATTCTACCTGAATTTCAATGAAATTTTAAGAGGTTTAAAGAAGGGATAGAAGGAAAAAAAAAAGTTTGGAACACCAAACAGACAGTTGATACCCACGCGGGTGCTCTTGCGTGGTTATCAACTGTCGTCAATGTCAATCTACTAATTTTTAACTTCAAATTCTAATTTTAAAACTACATTAAATCTTCAATATTTCTTATTTCCCTAAATTTTACAACTCCTTTGAGAAAAAACTATTTCCTCCCCAAAATACCCAAAATCACCCAAAAATTTACAAAACACCCCATAACATAGATTCATGGCATGAGCTAAGAGTTTTTGGATTGCTTGAAACGCGAATGAGATATTTCCATTAAACCCATGTTAAGTGGCGGAAAAATGGCATTCAGGTGGACTCCCGCCTTAAGCGGCCAACCCTATTAAGCAGCCACTTGCCATTTTCCCTAGGGTGGCCGCTTAATAGGGGTTCGACTGTGTTAGAAACAAATTGATATTTTGGGTGATATTTAGGATTTTATTTTTGGCTTTATGCATATTTTCTCTGTTTCCTTGACAATGGAAGCGACTGGGAGCTGTTTTACTCAGTGCCAACAGTAATCCGATTCAGCTGTTTTCTGCTTTCAATATTATCATTATATGCACATGTAGCCACCGATTGCTGTACACGTAAAGAAGCTTTTAGAGACTATGCACGGGTTGTACATTATGACAATAAATTAAACTTGTGTGTTTATTGAGTCGTAATTGTGAAAATTAACAAAAAAAATAACAAGATATTCAGAAACGTTTTGAGATATTTAGAAAATGTTTCGAGATATTTAGAACATTTTTGGGAATTTCCGGAAAGAAATTTAGGCGATTGTGTCTACAATACAATACAATACATAGATGTTATTGAACTAGCGTGAGGTCCGTATTGGGAAAATATTGGTCGAGTTCTTTTTTTGCAAGTTTATGGACCGAGCCGAAGGCGAGGTCCATAAACTTGCAAAAAAAGAACTCGACCAATATTTTCCCAATACGGACTGAGCAAGCTAGTTCAATAAAGTTTTTATTATAATGGCTTTTTTAAAAACTTGCTGATAAATTAATGCAGCCATTCTCGGCTAACGCGCGCGCGCCAAAGCTAAGCATAGTCTTGGCATTTTTCAGGCCACTTTGCGAAAAGTTTAACCGAAATTGTCCGCCAGACACGAGGAAACATGATTCTACTTAATAGAAAACAATTTTGCAAAATACGGTCCGTATGACCAAAATATCGTCCGTATTGCAAAATACGGACCGCTCAGGGAACCAATCAGAATGTTCCTTTTCGTCGTGGACCAGTTTGCCATATAATAAAATACAATACAATACAATACAATACAATGCAATGCAAATACAATAACCCTTTATTTTGACGCGATTATAATTAAAGCATAATCAAATAATTAATGGCATCAAACTTTGCGGGCTTTTACAACAATCCTCGGTTGAAAGAATTAATCAAGTATAGAAGCTTAATACAATTTTAAACGCCAACGTGGTAAACAGCGTTGATATTTATTTCAAGCTAAATATTCACAAAATTGCAAGTAAAATTATTGAGACAGGAAAAATGTAAGGTGACTTGACAAGAGAGGATGATATAAGAGAAGGATTCCCTTTGCCCCATGATAACTTTTTGAAATGTATTAATTTTTTCGTACTGCTGAGTGAAAGTTATTTTGATTTTCTTCTTATCACTGAAGGCTCCGACATCACGCGCATAAGCCAAATTTGTTTTTTTTGGTTGAACGTTCCGATTTGTTTTTGCTCGTTTTCCTTTGCTTTTTCTCCCCCTTTCTTTTCTCGCTATCTTCTACTCTTTATATCTTTTCTATCAGCTGGAAAGTTTTGGAAATGAGACATTGATTAATAATTGGTGTATTGGCCTATTTTACCACCATTTTGCACCAATAATTGACTGTTTTTTTCGACTAGCTCTGTCAGAATTTAGTCGATATTCAAAATGGGACACACGTGTGGCAAGATCTATCCTTCCTGTGTTAGTTGGTTATCGAAATAATCTGGTGACGTGCAAATTGATAACGTCACAAGTGGTTCAATGTCTACTCCTCCAAATGTCGACAAAACTCGACCTTGGCAGCGAAAGAGTTAAAATAGCTCAGCTATGGACTGAATTTCAAAGAGTTATCATTGGAAGAGACTCCCTTTTTCACTCATTTCTAGATTGTCAGACAGCAGTCGATTTTTTCCGGAAAGTGCTATGCTGTTAATCAAAAGGAAAACACTTCCATAGATTTAAATACACAAGAAATTACTCTTTGGAGTGGTGACAAATAAGGATAGGAAACTTAAAGAATTAAACTGACTTTTGCCCCTTTATGCTAAATTTTACCTACATTTTGAATCAACCTATACGCAAATGTAACTGGGAAACCTTCGTTAGGAAATTGTTGTTATTCCTTTCTATTAGCTAGCTTCCTCTCTCAATTTCAATTCAATTTAGTCAGTTTTCACTTCTCAAGTGAACCTTTTGTCATCTTCGCCATTATATTCTAAGATGAAATGTAATCTATTATAATTGTGGAATTCCTTTTCTCCTTTTTTTGTAATCACATTTTTGTAAAATACCCGCATAATTTTTTTATGAAACAATTGTAACAAAATTTAGTTTTGTAACTGGATAAAATAAATAACAGGTTAAAAAATTTAAAAAAATCATTGGAAGAGACCCATGTATGGGGGAATGCTTCTCTTAGATCATCCTCTCTTGAACACAATCAGTAAAGAAAGCTGTCATTGCGAGTTTGCATGCAGTGAAATAGTTCACTTGTAATGTTCATCCTTCCTCTCTTCACAGAATCGTTTCCTAATCAGTTCAATGGATTCATTTGAGGCAGGATCTTTCAGTTTGGCGGCAATTTCATCAGTAAGAAAAGTCAACGTTTGTCTGGCAACGGAAGTTGTTGTTTTGACCCAGAATTATCTCTTTGACAATGGCTGCTACTTCGCTCGATTTTATTGCGGTTACTGCCGCTCCGTTTTACTTCTTCAAACATTGTCTCCATCAGTTTCTGTGTTTTCTGGTCAGCGGTTGAGTGGTCTATGGTTTTGCCCCAGTCTGCTGCATTTTTGAAAGGCCAGTGTCTCCACAGGACCTGGTTCTAGTATTGTACATCTATTGAAGAAAGACAGAGAAAAAAAAAACATGGCATATTTTAGTGAAATTGATTTTTTTCACCAATTTTTAAATCGCACGTTTTGGATCTCCAAAGGTAATTGTATTTTGCCATATGATAATGGTAATAAAAAAGTTCCTACACCCTTCCTCCGCATAATATAAGAAAGCCATCCCTTTGACTTCCACACCACTATTGCCCGTTTCCGAAGTTCAAATGGAGACTGGGGACGAGTTTTTAAATTTAAATTTTTAATTAAAAATTGGAGCCCGTCACAAGAAAGATCACATTAAAATTAGTCAGCTTTACCAAGTTTGAGGTTGTTTCGTTAGATTGCAACCATGTAGAAGGCTTTCAAAAATCAGAAAAATTAGAGACTTTGTATGGATTTGGGGACGCTTGAATTAGAGAGGTTGTATGGAATTTGGGCGACCTTTGACAGCTCACAGCCTGGTTACTATGCAATGTAACTTACTAATTTTCATGCAATCTTTCTGGTGATGGGATTATTTTTTAATATGACGTAATTTGAACAATAGGTAAACTAGTGCCCAGTCCCTTTTTTAACTTCAGAAATGGGCAATTCTAGTAGCCTGTGAACAGGCTCCCGGCGAGCGCGGAGAGGGGGGCGGGAAGGGGAGCTTGTCATATCACTTTTACCTGATATTAAACTGGCGAAGAACTGGAGCCAACGATTCACTCAGTCCCTCAACAGCAAACTTTGATGCTGCATAGATATCCAAGAATGGTATACCCACAACTCCTGCTTCAGAACTGTTGTTGATAATGTGCCCACTTTGCCTCGCTTTCATGCTCGGTAACACAGCCTTGATTAACCGCAGAGTACCAAAGAAGTTCACATCAACATTTCCTGAGCCTTACTGATAGGGATGCTCTCTACTGCAAAATTACCGCTTAGGCCAGCATTGTTGACTGAAAGACAAAAAGTGTATGCCATGAAAAAGCCCCCCAGGAGTGGGGGCTTGGTACTCCCTAATGGACTACATGGGGAGGCCCCACTCGAAAGGGTAGCTTTTTCAGGCTGGAGGTATATAAAAGGGTAGGGATCAGTTCACGAGTTCAAGAATAGAAAAGTGTAGGGGGAACTGTCATTTAGGTAACCTGAGTATCAGGCGAATTTTTCCGCGCTCTCTTTTACTCTTCGTCGTAAAGAGAATGTAAGGAGCACGAAAAATTGGCCTGATCGCAGGTTATCATTTAGGTATTTATCTCGAACAGACCAGTGTAGCTGATTCATCCAAGTATTTTTCTACTGTAGGTATGTGAAAGAGGTGCCATTTTATATGGAAGGTATATAAAAGGGTTACCATTTCTGTCAAAAATGGTACAGTCGAACCGCAGAGTCGCAGTTCCCCCAGAGTCTAACCTGGCGACGACTACCGCTGACTGAGGAGACCGTTGACTCTGGGCACGAGATTGGAGTAACTACGTTTAGCTCGATATTTACCAGCCGCTGTTCGGGAAAATAAGCCCACGCTCCTCCCACGAGACACTTCTCTTCTCTTCTCAGATCGAGCCTATGCTTAATATACATATACCTACACAACACATCAATCCTTCCTTCTGTGTCCAACACTTCTTTCACAGCTTCTTCGACTGATTCATCACTACACACGTCCATCTGCTTGGGACGTTCCATTTATAATGCGACCCCCCCCTATGGAATGGATGAGCCGATTCCTACCAGCAGCTAATGATGAGCCGATTCCTACCAGCAGCTAACTGATGAGCCGATTCCTACCAGCAGCTAACTGATGAGCCGATTCCTACCAGCAGCTAACTGATGAGCCGATTCCTACCAGCAGCTAACTGATGAGCCGATTCCTACCAGCAGCTAACTGATGAGCCGATTCCTACCAGCAGCTAACTGATGAGCCGATTCCTACCAGCAACTAACCTACCAGTCGACGGCGTTATGGAGAAGAGAACCAGTCGCAGCAGCTAGTCGAAGCATCAACCAGAGGAAGCCAAGAGTACTCGTTACCCTTATCCAGTGGTCAACAAGGATTCGATCACGAGAACTCTAGTCCTCGTTACCCTTGTCCAGAGGAGCGGCCAACAAAAACCTCTGGGACAGAGTGATCCGCCTGACCTGCGCAGTAATACCGGAAGTCCAACGGACGGTCTTACTGCGCAAGTCAAGCGGATCACTCTATCCCCATTCTCGTTCCCAGATCCTCCGTTTTTTTGATCACGTGGTCAGCATTTAAAAAACGCGCAGCTCTGGTGACGAGAATGCTCTTTCCCAGAGGTCCTTGTTGGCCGCTCCACCGCTGTACAAGAGTAACGAGGACTCTGGTAACGAGATTGGTCCGTATGTTGAAACATGGGGTCTAACACATGCAGTACAGAGTCCAAGAATCCTGTCATGGCGGATCGCTTACCCCCAGAGCTCCTTGTTGGCCACTCCACCGCTGGACAAGGGTAACGAGGACTCTGGGAACATTCCATGAGGCGACCATGAGGCTAGCGAGGCTAGCTATTATTGCCCGTTCCGAAGTTCAAATGGAGACTGGGGACGAGTTTTAACATTTAAATTCAATTAAAAATTGGAGCCTGTCACAAGAAGATCACATTTAAAATTAGTCAGTTTACCAAGTTTGAGGTTGTTTCGTTAGATTTCAACCATGTAGAAGGGTTTCAAAAATCAGAAAAATTAGAGACTGTATCTCTGAATTAGAGACGTTTGTATGGAATTTGGGCGACCTTTGACAGCTCACAGACTGGTTACTATGTAATGTAACACAACCAAACTTGGTGAACGTACTCATTTTCAATGCGATCTTTCTGGTGATGGGATTAATTTTTTAATATGACGTAATTTGAACAATAGGTAAACTAGTGCCCAGTCCCTTTTTGAACTTCGGAACGGGCAATTCTCACTTATTTTCGCGAGTATTAATTTTCGCGATGTTGCAAAAAAACGCGAAAATAAATACGATATTTTCGTAAAATTTTAAATCCTTTGAGCCCTTTTTTCTCTGAAATCGCGAAAATAAAGCTTCGCGAAATTAATTTTCTTATGGTGTCAAGTTCGTTGAAGGAAGTTAATGTTTGAAAGAGCGTACACCAGTTCCCCGCCTCGCTTTGACTCGCAGGGTTTTTTATCTATTTTGTTTCCACCTCCCGCCTTTATCCTTCTTCTGACCGTGAGAAATAAATTGTCCTTGCCTATTTTACTTCTCTCGCACTGGCTCCGCCCTCTTCCCTTTCGCCTTCACTGTTTTTTTTATTAAGCTTCGCCAAACTAGTATGATCGGTCTCTCTTCTATAATGCTATGGAGTCCAACCGTCCAAGCACCTTTCCCTCAGTCGGGTGACCGCTGTCGCTACGATGTCCGAACGCAGGTGCACTACCTGCGGTCCCTAATTGCGTCCCCGAAATACCCAGCCAAATCCGCCGTCGATCGTCGTTGGTAGAGATTCGAACATAGAGAAATTAGTAAAAAGGAAATTGGAAAGAAGCAATCTCGTTCCCAGAGTCCTCGTTACCCTTGTCCAGCGGTCGAACGGGCAACCGTGAGAGGAAGAGATCCTCCATGGCATGCGCAGTACGGCAATGTCGCCAAGACATGCGCAGTATTTAAACCGGAAGTCCAATATTTCTGTATAGTTCAAAGGAACGTACACATGCACAGTAGAACCGGAAGTACTTTTGAACGCGGAGAAGCCCTCCTTAAAAAAGGCCCCTCGCTCACTTGCTTTCACCCACACCCACTGACCAAACCAAACGAGGGCTCTTGGGACAAAATGGGACCGTGCAGTGGGCCGGGCCAAGCTGGAGGAATGGAATTTTTTCATCCCAGAAATCTGGGATTCCGGTCGGTTCCGCTCCCATTCTTGTTACGGCCAATCAAAGAAATCGACATTTATTCCATTCCCCCAGAGTCTAACCCGGTGACGACTACCGCTGACTGAGGAGGCCGTTGACTCTGTGTACGAGATTGTGGAACGGGTTCCTTTAGGCAGATTTGATCAATGTCACTCAGGCCAACATTTCCCCGCGTTGTGCCATACGTGTAAGCTACGAGTATATAAATTTGCAAACGTTTTCAATAAAAGTCTCTCCTCTTAATGACGAGAAAAACACTTTCTAGTTTAAACAGCAGCATTTCTCCAAACTTTATTTGACTAAAAACTAGCCTTAGTTATCATAGGTATATAACATTAGCTGTGTACATATTTAATCGAAAGTGCACATAGCGAACAATTACTCAAATCAGTTCCATCCGCAAGAAGACGCGTCAGTGTGCTTGTTTAAGCCCAGCAATTAGAAAGGTAATGGGTGTTTGTCCCAAGTGCCTTTGCTTCGTTTAAAATGGCGTTTCGTTGAAATCGGCTGCGATTTTTGCTCGTTTAAACACGTGGAGTGTCCTCGAGCTCATTGTCGCTGTTTGCATCAACGCCGGTTTCCTCGAGGTCATTGTCCCTGTCATCATCAACGCCGGTTTCCTCGAGCTCATTGGCGCTGTCATCATCAACGCTGGTTTCCTCGAGCTCATTACCGCTGTTATCATCAACGCTGGTTTCCTCGAGCTCATTACCGCTGTTATCATCAACGCTGGTTTCCTCGAGCTCATTGTCCCTGTCATCATCAACGCTGGTTTCCTCGAGCTCATTACCGCTGTTATCATCAACGCTGGTTTCCTCGAGCTCATTGTCCCTGTCATCATCAACGCTGGTTTCCTCGAGCTCATTACCGCTGTTATCATGGTTGCCGTCTGCATTATAGCCTTCAGCATAGCCTGTATGCTGCTGGCGTCTAGTTGTTTGGTTGTGACTTCCGGCCGCATTGCAACAACTATTTCCGAGTTGATTACTCCTTTCTCTCGGGCCATATTTTCTAGCCCTTTCCTAAGGGCCTCCTGATTCTTTTTGACCTCTGCTATTTGGGCCTGCATGTTATCTTCCAGGACTTGCCAGCTTTTCTTTTTTGTCCTTTGTGGTGTTGGTAGGACACTTTAAACTTCGTAATTTTTCATCGAGTCTGAGAAGACTCTTATGAGCATGAAGCATGCTCAGTGCACCTTGATGCACTGTGTCCCGCTTCTGGCTCCGTTTTCGATTCTCGCCCTGAGAATCCTCCTGGCGGATCAAGCGCTCGGCGTGGTTGGAGAGCAGTGCCGTCTTCTTCAGGGTCCACTCTGTGGCAATCACCCCAGCTATGGCTGTCTTTTGACCATTTCTTGAAGCTGGGGTTGCCACAGAGTTCTTCAGCCTTTTTATTCGAAAAGGCCCTGTATAGGCTTTCGTAGCCCTTCACGCCTGAAATTTCTGTCCTTGAAAACAACTTTATCCCTCTTTTCGCCGCATTGGGAAAGCTTTCCAAGTCCGGCTTCCCAACAAATCTTCCCATGATAGAACTTCCTGTTCAACAAGAAAAAACAAACAACGCGTCACACAAGCTCATTTCCCCCTCGTCACTGAGTTTAAAACTCTTATTATCGTTCTTTATTCCCGGCTATGGTAATAGAATGACCCTCCGGCTCATTCTTGGTCGTCTACTTTAAGAAAATAGGATGTTTGGGGTTTGAGGTTCTTTGGCAAGGCCTTGGTTTGCATTATTTTTTCCCAAACTTCTTGAAAAAATAGCAATGCAGTTATATGGTCGCGGCCCTAAATATGCTTACTGTAAGTCCTCGAATAAGCGCGGCGCTTATTTCAAATTTCAGGTTTTCTCTTGTCAAGTCCATAATTGAACAAGATGTATTTTTATAAAATTTTATTTTTGACAAGAAATCTGTAGTAATTCTGCCTTTTCTTAACTCAAACATTCGTTTTGACTGCATTTAAGGAGAGGGGTGGGTTTATATTATGATTCTATAGGGGCGCTTATTCGAGGGGAGGCCCTTATTCGAGGATTCACGGTATATTTCGATGCTCTCAGTCGTTAATAATAAAGAAAGTCAAATTTTATATTAACACATTTCGGTTGAACTTTATACTTTCCAAATATGACTCTCTTTCAATTTACATGTAAAGATTCATAGGTTCTTATACTACTAAAGGGTTATTAACTACCAGATTTTAGCCTTGTTGGCCTATCTAGCGTGTTCTATATATATGATAGTAAATTATCAGTTGATGCATGTATTTGATACTAAACATCAGGTTGTGCAGGTGTTGGGTTTGACTCGTTAATAGTTTTTTCCAGCAAACGGCAAAAATCCAACTTTTGTCGTGTGGCGTTTGTCGTTTGTACGTCAGTGAGTAGTTTCGTTTATCGCGAACGGTGGAAATTATTTTCGATTTTTATGATGGATTTATTTAACGATTGGAAGAAAAGTAAAGAAAATCGAGTGCAAGCTGCGGCTGGTCACGTGACTATGCGGTTACCGTGACAATACCGCAGGGAGGGTGGGTCTTTGAGGCCGTTTTGTCAAGGTGAACAATAATTACTAACCAGGGGATCGAAGGGGCAAATCGAGCTTGGTTCAAAGTGGAACAGCCTTGCTTTCTGCTGGTTTATACGGCGAGATTATGTTAAAAGTGAAACAGGCTATTTGTATGGAACGTTTGTTTTTATTCTGTACAACTTCATGACATGAACATGTATATGTGACGGTATTTTCGAGCCACAAAAGCAGCGGCGCGAAACTTATTAAAACACAACGGCATTTAAGCTTATTTACAAATTCATTTGGAGCGAAATCAGAAGCGAAATAGTCCAAATTTTAGGATAAAAGAGTAGCTTACTATTTTCTCTAACTGATTCTGTCGTTAGTTTGACCGTAATATAGTTTTCTTGTGTCAAAAAATCTACAACAACAACCGCTCGAAGCCGCCCGCCGCGGTTCCTTGAATAGAAAATCAACAAACCTTGTACGGCACGAATGTCAAACGGACTGTACGAAGGAATTTTTTTCCATCGGCAGTTTTTTGCAGTGAATACAATTTAACGATCACTTAAACTCATTACCTTAAAGGTCTTAAAGCTGTTCACATGCCGAAATGATCGGCCTTTTTCCGTTGACAAAATTCCGTTGTAAAAAACGTCCGACGTAGTTGTGTAGTTCTGAGAATTACGCAAGCGGTTTTCCAAGAAAAGATTATTGCAGTGATCTTCGCAAACGGCCTGGTAAAATTTTGTTCGAGTCCTGTACCAAGCGGGGCTGGTGGGGGGGGGGGGGGGGGGGAATATTTGCATTCCCGCGCATGAGACTCTATTGCAAGCTAATTCCAGCTGAGCGGTCCGGTCCATGAACAGCTCGCATTTCATCCCTAAAAACGACTGGCGATTTTTCTTTTACATTAAAATAATTTTCTTTTCTTGACCAAGCTTGTTCAGTTCCGTTGCAGAAATATGGTTTTCATTCTTTTCTTTATTTATCTTTATAGCAATGTACCTTACCTACTGAAGCCATTTGAATCCGGCCAAGACTTGAACCAGTAGCTTCTCACCTGGATATTATAAATAAAATTTTTAAAGACAATGAGCCTTTTTCCCCTTTTGAAAGAAATGGGGCTGCGCTAAGCCACGAAACGAAACACCGAAACCGTTTTTTATTTGCAATGGCTATTTTTACTGATATTATTTGGAAAGCGTTGCGTGCCGCTGTCAGAGGAGACCATTTTTTTTCTTAGGCCATCCCCATAAAATGCTTTGTTTCCCATCGCCCCGGCTACCGACCCAATTTTTTCAAAACGTAAAAAAATTGTTTCTGATTCATTGCCTGTGCCCTTCTCTTGGGTGTTTTCAAGGTTTAATATGCTTTGTTTACATGTTACAGTAAAGTCACTCTGACATCTAAATCACTGAGCACAGTATTAAATGACGTCTTCGAACACTTTACACGACAAGTAATTATATAATTTTAAGTAATTTTTTCTAAACAGACACTTTTCACAAATTCCAAACGGCTCCTAGAAAAACAAACGCAAACTAGTCTGCGTCGCCCTGACGGAGTGACGGTGGCGCGAGAGTTCACGGTCCTCCCTGCAATTTTCTTCTCCTTCGAGTTCAACGAAAGAAGAAGAAAAGTAGATAAGATAAATGGATGTAAAGAAAACCGCTGTTTTTAATACAAGGGTTGCGTTTACATCCGTCTACTACTGCGTGAAATTCTGTTATAATTAAGCTTACTTACCTTCCAAAACGTTAAGACCGGCAGTCCGTTGACAGCTTTCGTTTATAAATTTCACCGTTTTGCCCGCTACTAAGCAAACTCTTGCACGACAACTATTTCGGATACTTTGACCTCAGCAGTGACGGAAGTGCTCTCCAAAATACTTTAACAACACAGAGAAAATATTCGACGGTTCGTTAACAATTTCCCTATGATACCACTCGGCGATCAATGGGAAAAAAATCGACCAAATCTCCTGGGATTTTCATTATCGTCACCCAGACGGGCACTTCACTCGCGTTGCATTGGTTACATTCCGATGTGCCAAAAATACTCATCACGTGATACTATTTTTGTGGCTTGCGCTGTCGCTAAATGAAGAAAAAAAATTACCTCAAAACAGGCGGAATTTTTTTCTTGAGAAAATATTTTTTTATTTGCCAAAAATATAGTAACCTGCGACCAAGCGAAATTTTTCCGCGCTCCAAATTTTCTTGCCACCGCGCGTCGCGTCGCGTAGCCTGCTTGGTGACGACTGCACGCAGGCTGGCACACGCAGGCTACGCGTCGCGTCGGGTCTCCTCGTGGGAGGTGATTTTCGCGCGCGCTCGCCTACTCTCCAACTCGACCAACCTCGATTCCAGGCTCTCTCTCCCTTTTCCTCCCTTGTCGTTGAGTAGAGAGACCCTGGTTGCGGCTGGTCACGTGACCACCCAGATTCTGGGTGGTAAAAAAATATATTCGGAGGGAGGGGTGGTAGAGTGTTAGAGTTGTTGCTGTGACAAATCTACCATGAGAGGGTGAGAGCGTTGACTCTGAGTCGCAACTCGCAGACGCAGCAGGTCTTCAAACAACTCGCAAGAAAAGAAAGCACCAAAAAAGTTTGTACATATGCTTACATGTGTGGTTATTCAAGCTTCTACAGGTTTTGCCAGGCCGAAGATCACTGCGATAATCTTTTCTCGGAAACTGCTTGCGTAATTCTCAGAACTGCACAACTACGAACTACGACGATCACGATCGGACGTTTTACAACGGAATTTTGTCCACGGGAAGAAAGCCGATCATTTCAAGAATTAAGTTTACATGTAAGCTTGGTATGTGAACAGCTTTAAGGTAACGAGTTTAAGTGATCGTTAAATTGTATTCACTGCAAAAACTGCCGATGGAAAAAAATTCCTTCGTACAGTCCATTTGACATAAGCTTAATTATTTCGTGCCGTACAAGTTTGTTGATTTTCAAGGAACCGCGCTTCGAGCGGTTGTTGTTGTAGATTTTTTGACACAAGAAAACTATATTATGGTCAAACTAACACAGAATCAGTTAGAGAAAATAGTAAGCTACTCTTTTATCCTAAAATTTGGACTATTTCGCTCCAAATGAATTTGTAAATGAATGCCGTTGTGTTTTTAATTTAGTGAGTTCGCAGGGTCAGCTGTGAACGAGCTCGCCAAGCTTATTGTTGTTTTCAAAGTTGGTTTGAGACCAAGGTGTCTGGTTTACAACCTCGTTTAGCTTTACGATCATGAACCTGTCTACTTAGTGTAAAAGTGAATCTGAAGTCGATGGTTCATCGTTATATTAAATGAGCCGGTAGCTTATAATTTTTGTGTTCGCAAGGCGAATTTTCCATTCTCGTAATTTTCGCGCCGCTGCTTTTGTGGCTCGTAAATATCCGTCACGTATACATTTTCATGTCATGAAGTTGTAAAGAATAAAAACAAACGTTCCATACAAATAGCCTGTTTCACTTTTAACATAATCTTGCCGTATAAAATGCTGTTCCATTTTGAACCAAACTCGATTTGCCCCTTCGATCCCTTGGTTAGTAATTATTGTTCACCTTGACAAAACGGCCTCAAAGACCCACCCTCCCTGCGGTATTGTTGTAACCGCATGGTCACGTGACCAGCCGCAACCAGGGTCTCTCTACTCAACGACAAGGGAGGAGGAAAGGAGAGAGAGCCTGGAATCGAGGTTGCAACTCGACTATCCCTGAGAAAAATGATGGACTGCTCGTGGTCTAAAGACTTTACGTGCTCAAGCGAAAACAATTTCACGTAGCTCCCGTAAAAAAAAATAATGAGCGAGAAACATTGGCCTGATCGTAGGTTACAAAATATTTTTTAAACCGCGGGATTTAAACCAACGGTGCGTGAAGTGCATGTAGACAAAATAGGGCGTGGGAATTCTGATTCGATTGGTTGAGCGAATGCACTGTTGAGGGTAGCTGCAACTATAATTGGTTTTGTGCAAAAATATTTTCACTCACCCTATCATCAGTAGGCTTTTGCTCCACTTTCAAAAGAAATTTTAAAGGATCCGTCTGGATTTGCGACTAGTAAAAGGGTAAGTCAAATTATATTAATTATAAATTCATTGACAACCAAGACAAAGAAAACCAAACCATATTTATACAGAATGGAAACGAAGAAGTCAACTTCTGTTGTTTGAGCTAATACGTTTCAGTTCAATACAACGTTTCAATTCTCTATTCCACTCTACAAGATGTGATTAGTTTTCGTTGCCTATATTAAAAGTGCCCCGGTTAATACAGTAGTCGCACTGTAACTAAAGCCTTGATCAAACATTTGAAAAGTTCGATCAAAGGCATTCGAGAATCGAAAAGTATAGAGTAAAGAGTTGAAAATAATGAATTTAATTTGTTTAGACTACCGTAGCCAAAGTTTTTCTCCGCCGTAATTATCAAGATACAACATCTTGCGTGAATGACAGTTTAATGGTTAAAAAAAAGAATCCCTTTGGCTTCTTTGAAGATTGGAGAAAAATTTGGTAAACCGCAAAAATTTGGAAAGTTTTTGAAACTGGGGGTCGCACGCAGTTACCTTAATCTGTTGATATAATTACATATAAACAAAGTTCGCTCTAGTGCGACCCAATGACCTTAACGCTCTCACGACGGATTATCCGCAAGCTTTAGAGATAAATTGATGATACTTTTGACTGCTGTAAAAGACCCAATATAAATTTGCCTTGCTATGTGCTGCCTTGCTATGTGCTGCCTTGAATTTCCGAATTTTCTGTGATTGGCCGACCCATTATCTCTGTGTATCCCGACTTCAAGTCCTGTGTACGTATAAGAAACTGTATACACAGAAATTTTTTCCCTAGGAAGATGTTTGATTTGAAGGAAGGCGCGACACCAATACCACCTGCCATTCACATAATGTGGACAACAGTTCTTCCCAGTGACCATAACTGTTGGGCGCCAAACCACTTTGAAAACCCTGATTCCATCAGATAAGCTATGGTTTGATGGTGGTAGACGTAGGTTGTCATACGCTGACGTAACCAGCAGGGGGCAACGAACAAAACCCAAATCAGCTCAGTCCAGCCCTACCAATGACCGCGAGGGACTGAAAAAACGAGCAAAATACAAGTCTTCTCAGTCCGGCCGTGAGGGAGTAAAAAAACAGTCTTCTCAGTCCAGCCCTGAGGGAGTAGACAAACAGTCTTCTCAGTCCAGCCGTAAGGGAGTAAAAAAACAGTCTTCTGAGTCCAGCCGTGAGGGAGTAGAAAAGCAGTCTTCTCAGTCCAGCCGCGAGGGAGTAGAAAAACAGTCTTCTCAGTCCAGCCGTAAGGTTGTAGGAAAGCAGTCTTCTCAGTCCAGCCGCGAGGGAGTAGAAAAACAGTCTTCTCAGTCCAGCCGTAAGGTTGTAGAAAAGCAGTCTTCTCAGTCCAGCCGTAAGGGAGTAGAAAAACAGTCTTCTGAGTCCAGCCTTAAGGGAGTAAAAACAGTCTTCTCAGTCCATCCGTGAGGGAGTAGAAAAACAGTCTTCTGAGTCCAGCAGTGAGGGAGTAGTAAAACAGTCTTCTCAGTCCCGCCGTAAGAGAATAAAACAAGTACATTTGTTGCTTGAAAAGTAGCAACAAATAGGGATGCCGTTAGTGACGGCGTTTCTTGAAGGAAGAGGTTAGCTGTCAATTAGTAACCTTTCTTTCTTCATGGGGCCCAATGACGATTTAAGCTGGACATGCTTTTTTAACAAAACAAAGTAACAAATGACATAGCATTTGATATTTTGAGGTTATTATTCCGGTATGGGTCTTCCCTCTTCGAGAGGACAGTGTAAATCTGAGTTGGTTTGCTGGCAAAAAGTACAAATGTATGGAGATTAGACAGATTATTATTCATTGATTTATGTCCGATCTCTGATGACTATAAATTAGGAACCAAACCGAAGGTTATTTTTATAAATTGTATAAATTCATTGCTGTGAGTACTGGTAGTCACTAATGGAATGATTGGACCCCTTCGTTGGTTGGTTTGGGTGTGTGTGTCTAAGAGGAGAAGAGGGCCTTTTTACATTACTGTATTACACATTTTAAGCCACCAAATCTTTATATTCTCTACATATATTATTTTTATTCCATATCATTATAAACAGTAAAAGATACAACATCTTGTGTGCTGGTTAAGAGGACACAAATACTTCGCATGGTTTCACAGGAATCATTCTGTTTTCTAGAGTGGAAAATAATAAATATATTTCTCAGATGGTATACAAATTTATTGCATTATAAAATTATTAAAGGGATCCCCGACTGTTGGAACAAGTTGCCGTTAAAGTGATAGAAAAATAAATCTGAACCTAAAATTTGTTGTGAAAACCGCGCAATATTATTTCAGTGTTAACGAAAAAACTGGCTACAAATCTCTGCCATTTTAGGTTTCAAATTACCCGCGCGCCACCATCTTGGATTTTATGACGTTTCATGGTTGCCCCTTTTGTTTATACAACAAAAGAGCTATTGTTTACTGACAATAGCGGCAACCCACAATACGTCATATAATACAAAATGGCGGCGCGCGGGAAATTGAAACCTAAAATGGCAGAGATTTGTAGCCAGTTTTTTCGTTAACACTGAAATAATATTGCGCGGTTTTCAACAAATTTTAGGTTCAGATTATTTTTCTATCACTTTAACGGCAACTTGTTCCAACAGTCGGGGATCCCTTTAAAATCAAGAGAGGATGATCTAAAATACAATTTTTAAAAAAATGCTGCCAGTTTAATTCCTGAAATATATTAAAATCAGCTTCATACATTTTATACCAAGCTGAATTAAAAAAAAGCAAAACAATTGAAGAATCGCCGCCATATATCGCCCTGTCCGGTTTAAATATTGCGTGACATAACGTGACGAAGACGTGTGTTTTTTTTAGCTGTTTGTTTCGTTGTTTTTGTTTCTATTTTTATGGCTTCGCCTTAAAAGTTTCTTCACTGTAATTTTGCTTCAATGTAGCATTTTTCATATTATGGGAGTTGTACAAAAAAATTACAAAACGTAAATATCGGCATGCGTAACCAATGCAATTGTACGCAACCATCTGAGTTCTTTACATATCTGTATATTTTACAAGACAAAATGGCTTAGCATTTTCACATTAAATAAATATTTGTGTATAAAGGTTAATATCTTTCTTCGCTAAAATTACCATTGGCCACAAACAGACTTACTTTTCGATAACTCCTGATAATTACCTCTGCTGAATAAACCTAATTATGTACGTTGTTCCGTCCTAGTAGCGTTTTGGACTGTCCTTGCTCGCGAGATGATACGATGCAATGATTGTACAATTGATTATTACAGTCTTTTTGTGCTAATGCCATACGAAAGTCTACAAAAAATATAGTATTCTTGTTTCACGGGTTTTTAACTTTTTACTTTTTACGGCTTAGACAGAAGTGAAGGAATATACAGCGCGCCGCTGTATTTTCAGTTCCCTCCAAGTCAAACAAAAACCTTTCAACAATCATTGGGAAAATTGTAACATTTAGTTAGTAACCAAAGAAAAGGCAACAAGTTAAGTATTTTTTATACCTACCTGAAAATAAAAGCCCCAGCAAAAATGTCGACAAATTCCATCAGCGAAGGTTTGTAAACAACACGGGCTATCTTCTTTCTTTTAAAAAACCTGTTTGTGATAATGTCCCACAACGTCTCTCCAGCTTTCGAAACAGGTTTTCAGAACTCCCAAGGGACCGATATCCGCCGTCTTAATTGGTCAACAGCCAATTTGGTTACTCCCATGGGAAATACACACGCATCGTGAAAATAACTAGGGATGCCCTTGGCATCCCTAAAAACAGTCTTCTCAGTCCAGCCGTGATGGAGTAGACAAACAGTCTTCTGAGTCAAGCCGTAAGGGAGTAGAAAAACAGTCTTCTGAGTCCAGCCGTGAAGGAGTAGAAAAACAGTCTTCTGAGTCAAGCCATGAGGGAGTAGAAAAACAGTCTTCTCAGTCCAGCCGTACGGGAGTAGTAGAAAAACAGTCTTCTCAGTCCAGCCGTAAGGGAGTAGAAAAACAGTCTTCTCAGTCCAGCCGTAAGGTTGTAGAAAAGCAGTCTTCTCAGTCCAGCCGTAAGGGAGTAGAAAAACAGTCTTCTGAGTCCAGCCTTAAGGGAGTAAAAAACAGTCTTCTCAGTCCATCCGTGAGGGAGTAGAAAAACAGTCTTCTGAGTCCAGCAGTGAGGGAGTAGTAAAAACAGTCTTCTCAGTCCCGCCGTAAGAGAGTAAAAAACAGTCTTCTCAGTCCAGCCGTGATGGAGTAGACAAACAGTCTTCTGAGTCAAGCCGTAAGGGAGTAGTAGAAAAACAGTCTTCTGAGTCCAGCCGTGAAGGAGTAGAAAAACAGTCTTCTGAGTCAAGCCGTGAGGGAGTAGAAAAACAGTCTTCTCAGTCCAGCCGTAAGGTTGTAAAAAAGCAGTCTTCTCAGTCCAGCCGTAAGGAAAAACAGTCTTCTGAGTCCAGCCATGAGGGAGTAGAAAAGCAGTCTTCTCAGTCCAGCCGTAAGGGAGTAGAAAAACAGTCTTCTGAGTCCAGCCATGAGGGAGTAGAAAAACAGTCTTCTGAGTCCAGCCATGAGGGAGTAGAAAAGCAGTCTTCTGAGTCCACCCGCGAGGGAGTAGAAAAAACAGTCTTCTCAGTCCAGCCGTAAGGTTGTAGGAAAGCAGTCCTCTCAGTCCAGCCGCGAGGGAGTAGAAAAAACAGTCTTCTCAGTCCAGCCGTAAGGCTGTAGAAAAGCAGTCTTCTCAGTCCAGCCGTAAGGGAGTAGAAAAACAGTCTTCTGAGTCCAGCCATGAGGGAGTAGAAAAACAGTCTTCTCAGTCCAGCCGTAAGGGAGTAGAAAAACAGTCTTCTGAGTCCACCCGTGAGGGAGTAGAAAAACACTCTTCTCAGTCCAGCCATAAGGGAGTAGAAAAGCAGTCTTCTGAGTCCAGCCGTGAGGGAGTAGAAAAACAGTCTTCTCAGTCCAGCCGTAAGGGAGTAGAAAAACAGTCTTCTCAGTCCAGCCGTAAGGCTGTAGAAAAGCAGTCTTCTCAGTCCAGCCGTAAGGGAGTAGAAAAACAGTCTTCTGAGTCCAGCCATGAGGGAGTAGAAATACAGTCTTCTGAGTCCAGCCATGAGGGAGTAGAAAAACAGTCTTCTCAGTCCAGCTGTAAGGGAGTAGAAAAACAGTCTTCTGAGTCCAGCCACGAGGGAGTAGAAAAACAGTCTTCTCAGTCCAGCCATAAGGGAGTAGAAAAACAGTCTTCTGAGTCCAGCCATGAGGGAGTAGAAAAAACAGTCTTCTCAATTCAGCCGTAAGGGAGTAGAAAAACAGTCTTCTCAGTCCAGCCGTGAGTTAGTAGAAAAACAGTCTTCTGAGTCAAGCCGTAAGGGAGTAGAAAAACAGTCTTCTGAGTGCAGCCGTGAGGGAGTAGAAAAACAGTCTTCTGAGTCAAGCCGTGAGGGAGTAGAAAAACAGTCTTCTCAGTCCAGCTGTAATGGAGAAGAAAAACAGTCTTCTGAGTCCAGCCGTGAGGGAGTAGAAAAAACAGTCTTCTGAGTCCAGCCGTGAGGGAGTAGAAAAACAGTCTTCTCAGTCCAGCTGTAAGGGAGTAGAAAAACAGTCTTCTGAGTCCAGCCATGAGGGAGTAGAAAAACAGTCTTCTCAGTCCAGCCGTAAGGGAGTAGAAAAACAGTCTTCTGAGTCAAGCCGTAAGGGAGTAGAAAAACAGTCTTCTGAGTCAAGCCGTGAGGGAGTAGAAAAACAGTCTTCTCAGTCCAGCCGTAATGGAGAAGAAAAACAGTCTTCTGAGTCCAGCCGTGAGGGAGTAGAAAAACAGTCTTCTGAGTCCAGCCGTGAGGGAGTAGAAAAACAGTCTTCTCAGTCCAGCTGTAAGGGAGTAGAAAAACAGTCTTCTGAGTCCAGCCATGAGGGAGTAGAAAAACAGTCTTCTCAGTCCAGCCGTAAGGGAGTAGAAAAACAGTCTTCTGAGTCCAGCCATGAGGGAGTAGAAAAACAGTCTTCTCAATTCAGCCGTAAGGGAGTAGAAAAACAGTCTTCTCAGTCCAGCCGTGAGTTAGTAGAAAAACAGTCTTCTGAGTCAAGCTGTAAGGGAGTAGAAAAACAGTCTTCTGAGTCCAGCCGTAAGAGAGTAAAAAAACAGTCTTCTCAGTCCAGCCGTAAGAGAGTAAAAAAACAGTCTTCTCAGTCCAGCCGTAAGAGAGTAAAAAAACAGTCTTCTCAGTCCATCCGTGAGGGAGTAGAAAAGCAGTCTTCTGAGTCCAGCCGTGAGGGAGTAGAAAAGCAGTCTTCTGAGTCCAGCCGTGAGGGAGTAGAAAAGCAGTCTTCTGAGTCCATCCGTGAGGGAGTAGAAAAGCAGTCTTCTCAGTCCAGCCATAAGGGAGTAGAAAAACAGTCTTCTCAGTCCATCCGTGAGGGAGTAGAAAAACAGTCTTCTGAGTCCAGCCGTGAGGAGGTAGAAAAACAGTCTTCTCAGTCCAGTCGTAAGGGAGTAGAAAAGCAGTCTTCTGAGTCCATCCGTGAGGGAGTAGAAAAGCAGTCTTCTCATTCCGGCCCTAGGAGTGACAAGAATGCCAAAAAAGGAAGGGCGATCCGGGTTTTTTAACTCTACATACCACTGTTGCGAAAAAACCGAAGGTGGCTTCTTCAAATCTTGGCTCCTATTTGTATGGGCTCACGTCTACTGATAAGAAGCCCAATCGCAAGTATCTCTCAAAGAAGAAAGCCATGCCAACAACACTTGCGTTTAATTTCAAGGCTTATTATCGAGACGAGAAGCACGAAGAAAACAAATAGTACCTTAAAAGGTTTGTCATCAATTGAAGACTTTTGTTCTTCGGAAAAGTTCAAAGCAAGTCCATTAAAGAGCGCTTCATTACCTTTGGCGACGTCATGTGAATGGTACAAAAAACAAGGAGAACTTTCAAAGGCAAATGCAGCAAGATCGGAGGCAAGACGAAGTTGCCAATCCGGAGAAACGTTGGTTAACAATGAAAAGTTTTCTTTTGTGTTAGGGTCCCAAACGACCGAATCATTGTCTGATAGTATCAAGCGACTAGAGGAAATGGTCCTTGTTGCTGACGAGAAGAGAAAAGCGCGTTTGACGGGAGTAATGGACGTTGCTCGCTGTTTACGAGACTCTTTTCCATTAATGAAAACGCAGAAAGCTGGTCAGATGTACAAAAGGCACATATACAGAGAATTAAATGAAATTCAACCGGATAATGACCCCAAGACCGTACGGACGACGTCATCGGAAATTTATACAATTCTCGCGAAACATTTGAATATAATGCATTTGTATATCAACGGCACTGGTTTTATAATGGAAAGTAAAGACGGAGGACCTTTTCGCGAGTTTTTGAACAGATTGTGGATTTACTTCGAACCGAAAATTTCAAAACTACCCTAAACAGTCACATCGAAAAGGAAATTGGGAAGACGTATAAAACTGTACTGAGTTACATGGACACGGAGAGAGATAAACATGCCATGAAATATATTCTATCAACGATCACAAGTGTCAAGTTTGCAAGCAAACTTCAGAACACCTCAAACAAGGAGTCCATAAAGCGCAGTCGTGATATCATCCCAAGTCACTTGCGAAAGTTTTCCGAATTGAGAGAAGATATCAGAAAAGAACTGGGGGAAAGGAATTTGTCTAAAAGACAAGAACGATATTTCATGAAAAGAACTCTAGAGGCAGAAAAGATAAGGCAAATGAGAGTACGGAACAGTGAAAGAACGGGGCGCAAACTAAAAGTGGAGGAATTTCCAGATCTCGTAGCCATTATGGAGTATGAATTCGGAGAAGGCGACCACAAACAGCGTGGAGGCGGTGGACTTGAAAGTCACTCAAAGCTTCGGAAGGAGTTGTTGTATAGAGCAGCCGATAATAAAACAAAAATGAAAGATGCCAGAGAGGCTATCCTAGCGTTGGCTCCAGAGGACTTCACAATCTCCCTATCGACATGTTTTAATTACACTCAAAACTTCAGGAAGGGAACGCTGGAAGGAAAAACGTCACCACGAAGGTCGAGGAGTTAACGCCTGCGTGTCCCTTCATAAGGCGCCGGATACAGCCCCTGTGAAAGAGAAAGTAATAAATATTCACTGGACAGCAGCGAATATTAATTATGTCTTGGATCTGGCCTCCAAAGAACCGAACAACTATTGCGTGGATTCACGGGACGCTAAACAGGTGATACGAGCTAATACAGGACATGGGGGACGTACCTGGAAGAACATACAGAATCCGGATCATACCTTCGACACGTCACGGACCAACGCTGTGACCCCGATGACACATCTTCTTGTCGAGACAGTAGAAACCAAAAGAACGGTCACACTAAACAACCAGCCGAAACTGAAAGAGCTGTTCCTTTCTCCGTCCCCAAGTACTGATGTCGTCGTCCACGTTAAAAGAACTGGAAGAGCAGTTACTATGTTAAATCTATCCCACTACGAACCTGAAACAATTTTTCGCTCAGTGAATGAATTTCTGTACATGATTACACTCCCTGCACTGGACGCATGTTTCAGAAACCCGGAAACCGGAAACATTAAAGAAATGCTGGTATCCATTGTGGACAATGGAATTGAAAAACCACGAAGTCCACTTGTCAAAATGCTTCTTGTTCGGTTACGGCGGTTGTTGGGCCTGAAGGTGGTAGTTCAAATGTCTTTCGCTGAATATCACAGCAAAAGAAACCCTGTCGAAAGAGTTCACGCTGCACATACCAAAGAGCTCGAGAAACATGGGCCGTTTAAAGTCCCCAACCTTCATGTGGACAGCGTAGAACATAAAAAGAAAATGGAGGAAATGCGCGAGAATGTCGAAGATGTGCTTAAGCATGCAACGTTTGGTGCAAAGTACACGATGATCACAAAAGGGGTCGGAGATGAAAGTAACTTCGTGTTCAATGATATGACGAACCTTCATACCTTCTTGTCAATGAATGAAGATCGCAAGGCAAAATGCGACATGGAATACGAACTGAACAAAGGTTCAATCATCTTAAATGATTTGGCTAAAATCTGGGATGTAGACACGAAAATGACAGGAAGCTATGCGGAGGATTATGAGATTCTCAACAACAAGTACTCGTCGCTTCATCGAACAGCTTGGAGCGACAAGTACACAACTGTTGTGTATGACGAAGAGTCACCGCCAGAATTCATATGGAACCAGCCACTTCCAGATTATGTTCGCTGGTATCTAACAGGAGGCGAACAACACTACCTGACCTTTGAAGAGCGCAATATGTTGCCAAAAGGAACATGGGACGAAATGGAAGAGCTGTTCTTACCCTCCAAAGTATTAGATCTAATATATCTAGTGCATCCCTACATCAGCGAGGCATTGTACAAAGAATTGGCCCTGTTGACCTGGTGCTCGGAGGATGAAGTGAAGACGTATTTATGCAACAAGAAGGAAGACGCCTTGAAAGAGTTGGAAAGTTCCCTACACTTAGCGCGGTGGCGAAACCACGACCTCTTTTCTAAATCGAAAACAGCGCTGGAAGAGATGTGTAGAAAGCACAATTTAGACAACGAGGATTCCAAAAGTAGGTTGGTTGAAAAGCTATGCAAAAAGCTGGAATTGGAAGAACCTGCCGAAGTTGAGGGATTCGATGGAGACTTGAGTGCAATACCTACTCAACTTCAGGAAATTTCCAAACTGCCAGTGTTCAAGTTGAAACAATTTTTACATTACCATAATATTCCATGGTCAGGAAGTAAAGATCAACTGGCCCTTAGAGTTCTGGCGCTTCGAACAGGAACCATGCATATCCTATTTCAAAGAGAGCGTGGCCGTGTTCTTGACATGATTGATTTAGCCGAACAATTGATATCCGCACAAAAGGAAGTCAAGATCCTGAAAGATGAGTTTGTTGTTCGACAGAGAGCTTTTTCCACCCCTGAGGGAAACTCCCTCTCGGCCTCGAGGCCCAGAGAAGCAGCCGGTCGTCCTTGTCATAAGAACAACGTTAAAGTGCTGGTCCCAGAAGGCACAAACCTTTCCTGCTTGGAAGATTCGTTTCAGTATATTAAAGGTGAGATTATTCTCCTGAACAAAGATTCAGCACAGAAACATGATCCATATAATCTCGACGCTATCAGAAGCAGCAAAGGCAGAGTCACGGTCAAGTGGACAGAACAAGATAGTAAAAAAGGTTGGAAACCAGGGTGGTACACAGCCATCGTCAAGAAGTATATCATCGAAATTGAGTACGCATGCGAACCAGGGAAGGTGTACAGAGTAAACGTCAAGGAGAGTGTGGAAAACGGGACCCTACGCCTGCATGCCATCACTTGTGGGGTGCCAGATCTTTATGACCAAGTTACCGAAATTGGCGCGTCTCTGTCCATAAAATGGAACAAGGAAGAAGTTAAGGAGAGTGGCTGGAAAGCGGGCTGGTACTCGGCAGAAGTGCAGGCCTTTGACCCTGATACAGACGAGATAACTATTATTTACAGGAAAGAGCCAACGGTTATCTATACGGAATGTGTGACTCAATTAATAGCCGTGGGGAAAGTAAAGAGAGCAAAGTGAACAGGCAGTTCACAGATCAAGGACCGAGTCGCACTATCGTAAATATTGTTCATTTTACATAGAAGTGCCATCATACAATGGTTTTCTATTGCTACCAATTTGCTTTTTGAATTAACCACAAATGTTAGAAAATGTTAACAAGTATTGGAGAAAAGGGACAAGCTTAAAAGCATTAACTTAGCGCGGGGACGTTTCGATTTTGGTTGACCGGATCCAGTGGATGCCATGCATATAGTGACAAAATACATTTTACCAGAAAAAGAAATGTCATCGAAAGTATGATGCCAACAAAAACAGTACTCTGCTGCGACCCATCCACTAGAAAATGCTTTCAATGTGCTCTCGTCAGATTTTTCAGTAGTAAAGCCAGTGGCTTACTACTGAAGTGGGAAAATGGTTTTATTAGCCAGAGGAACACATGCGCACAAAACGGAAACTCAATCGTTGCCAGCTGTCATAAGAATAGAAGACTTTTGGGGACATCCTCGTAGAAAGATTGACATCTAGTGCGTAAACTAAATCGTGTTTACTCTGACACTGTTCAAGTTTCTTTAACCGTTATAAGTTTACAAGCATGTGATATTTTGTGTAATAGAGTACGCGGTACCTTTCAGTGATCCAGTTATTCATTAGAAAACCATCGCGATACATGTATGCACATATGATAAGAACATGGACTATGTAGAAGTTTAACTCATTTCACATACTGTGAGTCGAATCGAAAATCCTTGATCTACGTATCGCGCATACGTTCATATATATGTGTAATTGTACCTTGAATGTCCGTTGAGTTGTAATAACAGTTTCCCATAAAACCTAACCGTATCTACTATCAGGAATAAATCACATAGAATAAAGGTGTTAGTATTTTTCTGAAGAAGTTTGAAGATGTGGTCGTCAAATGGTCAGGGGTAGGTAAAAATACATACTGCGCGTTATAGTATAAAAATCATTTTTTCACAAATTTCAGTAGACACGAGCTCCAGTCAATCTCTAATTAGCCTGGTTGTCACCCTCACATCCCAAAAATAATTACCATCCCATCCTCGCGAGGACCTGCGAGTCACGCATTACTAGTTATGAACTTCCTCGCCTACCCGGTAGTCAGTAGCCTGTGTCGCAGATCTGCGACGCAGGCTCATGTAGTCAGACTGATTTTGTATTTCCAACTTTGTCCCCAGGGCCTTCTCCGCGTTCAAAATGGTGCCATTTTGAAAACGGAGAGGTCCCTGGGTACAAGGTTGGAAGGTTGGAAGCATCTGTTGAGTCAGGAAAAAAATCATCCTCATCCATAAGCAGATTCCTACTAGTCAGATAAAATATCACCTCGAACCCTCATCCATAAGCAGATTCCTACAGACCAGGTGAGACATTGAAGCAGATTCCTACTAGTCAGATAAAATATCACCTCGAACCCTCATCCATAAGCAGATTCCTACTAGTCAGATAAAATATCACCTCGAACTCTCATCCATGAGCAGATTCCTACAGACCAGGTGAGACATTGAAGCAGATTCCTACTAGTCATGGCCAAAATCTCCCAAAATCCTCATCCATAGGGGGGGTTCGGATTATAAATGGAATGTCCCTGTTCAGAACAGCAAACAAAAACATTAGAAATATAATTACCTTGGCACCATTCAGTGACGATATCCCGAAGCAATTCCAAGCCAAAGAAAGAAGCACAACAAAAATTGATCAATGCTGGTAAGAGTAGTTGCATGTTTTGTTCGCTATTCTCGATCGGACTCGAGAAGTTCCACACGTTTCAGCTGTCCGCCTTCCTCTTCTATCGAAACGCCACCGCGTACCGGCGTATAGGACTAGATAATCCTTCCACGAATTATTTAGTTTGTGTCATATCCTCTCTCCTGAATACCTCAGAGTGACAAGGTTGAAATTTTCGTTCTTTGAGAAGTCCTTTGCCCCAATTTTACAAGCAAACACTTTTTACCATGGCCTCTGCTGGCCATCCAAGTTGCTTCGCAAAATCTGTCACACTTTCTACGCCATGTAAGCCACAATGAATTGTACCTCACTAGAAGATCACAAGAGCAAGAATACTGAAATTATAACCAGTGTTCAATTCATTGTGGCTTACAGTGTAAGACAAATTTTGTTCACAGAAAAATGTTGACAAAAAATTGTTGACAAGCCACGTGACCGCTAAGCCATATGTATATCTCGAGATTACGTCATATGACGTAATCCCGAGATAAAAAGGTACAAACTGCAATCATTTTGAATTGTGTAGGCCCTCAAGTGCTCGAGGTGTATGATAATGTTGTGTGGGAAGATGCCGATGATAAACATAAACCCGATAAGGTACTGGAAGCCTTAGAGAAGTACTGCAATCCGAGAGACAATGAAGTCCTCGAGTCGCACAGGTTTTGGAACATTCCGTACCAAGAGCCGTTTGAAAAATTCCTCACGGAGCTCAAAACGAGAGCAGCGTCCTGCAATTTTCAGGAGAAAGACAGGATGATGAGGGATAAGATTGTGTTTACTGTAACAGGAAAGCTTCAAGAGTTACTCCTTAGGGTTGATGGTTTGACCCTCGAGAAAGCAGTGAAAATCTGTAGGGCTTATGAACAGTCCAACAAGCAAGTCAAGGAGTTTAAAGACAACCCAAACCTCTCAAACTCAACAACGAAAGTGAACAAAGTGACTCGGAGACCCACTTCAAAAGCGCCTGGTAGCCAGAAATCTACAAGTGGCAACGGAAGTACAAAGAAAGACAAAGAAAGAGTGAAAATTCTGTCAATACTGTGGTTATGAACATGAAAGAAACAAAGAGAAATGTCCTGCATGGGGAAGACATGTGACAAGTGTAAAGGTCGAAATCATTTCCGATCCAAATGCAAGAAAGTGCATGCAGTGTCGCAGTCCCAAGATGGTGATGATGATTATGATGACCAGTGGCTCATGGCTGTAAACCATAAGGAAGAGTGTATTAATGCCACACTAACTATAAACGAACATGACGTCAGATTTCAACTTGACAGTGCAGCTGACGTTAACACCATCTCTCAGAAACATGTAAGGAAACACCAAGTGTCTCCAACAACAGTGCGTCTGAACATGTGGAACAAAACTAACCTGAAACCTTTTGGGGAAACTCTCCTCAAAGTCATGAACCCCCGTACTAGTGTAGAAACTGAAGTAAAGTTCGTTGTGGTGCCAAATGGTTTTACCAACTTGCTAGGTCTCAAAACCCATCAGGAACTTGGTTTCATAACCATAAATGATGAATGTTTCATTTCTCAGATTAAGGTTCCTCAACTTGGTGATCTGGGAGAAGCTACTCTCAAGATCGATGAAAGTGTTCAACCGAAAGTGCTTCCGTGTAGAAAAATTCCCCTCGCAATCAAGGATGCAGTGAAAGTCGAGTTAGATTGACTCGTGGAAAAGGGTGTGCTTGTTCCTGTAACGGAACCAACTGAATGGGTCAGTCAAATGGCTGTTGTACACAAGCCCAATGGTAAATTACGCATATGCATAGATCCTCAGCCTCTAAATGCAGCACTCAAGCGTGAACATTACAAACTGCCAGTACTTGATGACGTACTTCCCAAGCTCAGGGAAGCGAAAGTGTTCAGTAAGCTTGATGTGAGAGAAACTTATTGGCACGTCAGACTTGACGAAGAGTCCAGCAAACTGACCACAATGATCACCCCATTTGGTCGATACCAGTGGAAAAGACTTCCTTTTGGACTCAAGGTCTCAAGCGAGATCTTTCAGCGCAAGCTTGATGAAGCCTTAGGAGACCTTGAAGGTGTATTCAATGTCGTGGACGATATAGTCATAGCAGGGTGCGGTTGTACAGAGGAAGAAGCTCAAATGGACAACCAGCGGAAAATGACTGAGACTTTGAAAAGGTGTGCTGAGAAGAACATTGTTCTGAATGAGGACAAACAGCACACTGGTTTAACTGAGATTATCTTCCATGGGCACAGAATCACAAAGGAGGGTGTGAAAGTTGACGAGGCTAAAGTTCAAGCTATTCGTGACATGTCAGCACCTACTGACGTAGCAGGTGTAAAACGTCTCTGTGGCATGGCACAGTACATGTCTAGGTTCCTGCCTGACCTTGCTGGAACACTTGAACCTATTCGAGCTCTAACCCGAAAGGACACTCCATTTGTGTGGTCCACAGAATGCGAGAGTGCCTTTGACACGCTAAAGAAAAACCTTTCGGAATCACCATGCTTGGCCTACTTTGATGTTTCGAAAGAAGTTGTGATTCAAGTGGATAGTAGCCAACATGGGATCGGTGCTGTTCTGCTACAAGAAGGTCGTCCCATAGAGTACGCATCGCGAGCGCTGACACCGTCAGAGAGAATCTGGGCGCAGATCGAGAAAGAAGCCCTATCAGTTTTGTATGGCCTTGAGAGATTTGACCAGTACACATATGGCAGATCTGTGAAAGTCGAGAATGACCACAAACCTCTTGCTGCCATATTATCCAAGCCTCTGAGCCAGGCTCCCAAGCGTCTTCAGGACATTATGATGCGTTACCACAGGTACGATGTTGACTTTGTATTTGTCAAGGGTACTGACTTACTTCTTGCTGACACACTGAGCAGAGCTCACCTGGACTCGAATCATGAATGTCAATGTGTTTGGTGACATTCCAGACAAACGACTCGATGAGATACGTGAGACAACTTCAAGCGACGCTAGCCTACAGACTGTGATGAAGTTAGTGTTGGAAGGATGGCCGGCAGACAAGCGCGAGACTCCCTCGTGTGCATTACCGTACTTTGATGTACGTGACTGTTTAAGTGTTGTGGATGGAATCCTGGTGAAAGGAGAAGCGGTCGTGATTCCCTCAGCTCTGAGAGTATCAATCAAGAGAAGACTTCACAGCGCCCATCTAGGCCGTGATAGTATGTTGCGTCGAGCTAGAGGAACAGTGTATTGGCCCAATATGGCCAGTGACGTCAAGCAAGTAGCTGATATGTGTGAAACTTGCCAGGAAATGAAACCACGGAACTCACAGGAACCACTGAAGCAGCATAGTGATGGTGACGAACCATGGCAAAAAATTGGCCTTGATTTATTCGAAATTGCAGGCAAGCATTATCTAGTAGTAGTAGACTACTACTCTAACTTCATAGAGATTGATTTGCTGACAACAATGACAAGTGCACGTGTTGTGACATTGCTTAAGAAGCATTTTGCCCGTTATGGCATACCGAGAATGATCATTTCGGATGGAGGCCCACAGTTTGCCAGTCAGGAGTTTGAGTCATTTGCTGAGGACTGGGGTGTAACTCATGTTACCTCATCACCAATGCATGCAAGAGGTAACGGCAAAGCGGAATCTGCCGTCAAAATCATGAAATCTCTTTTTGTGAAGACTCATAAGGATGGTGGTGATCCTTATGAAGCGATGCTAGAGCAAAGAAACACTCCCCGTCAGGATACTGGTCGTAGTCCGGTGGAAATGATGTTCTACAGAAGAACACGGAGTTTCTTGCCCAGCATAAGCAATGGCCCAAAGGACACTCTTGTAAAAGAGAAGCGAGATGCACGCAAGCGCAGTATTAAGCAAGCCCATGACCGAAAGTCCCGAAAACTCTCAGAAATAGATGTGGGACAATCCGTGTTCTTTCAACACGTTGAAGGACAGAACTGGAAATTAGGCAAAGTTACGGACATTTTGGGTCCTAACACTTACCAAGTCAATGGTCCTGGTGGAGGAACATACAGGAGAAATCGTGTGCATTTGAGACCAACCAAGATCACACCAAAGGCTCGTGACATGTCCCCTGTTGTTATGTCTCGTACTCATGATGTAACACCATTGATACTGCCGCAGGAAGTACCACAGGCATTTAACCCAACTACGGACACTCCAGTGAAGGACAGCCAACCGCGTAGTGTGCAGGAGAAAGTTACGCCTATGAACAGCCCTGGACAGTCATTAAGTGTGAACAGACCAAGGCGCGAAATCAAACCGCCAATCCGTTTCAATGATTACGTGACCAAGCAGAGACAACTAATAATTTGATAGACTGTCAATTCATAACATTGTTTATTTGTGTAGTGGACATTCCAGTCAGATTTGAAGCATTGAATTTTCTTAGCATTAGGACAGTCATCTTCAGTCATGTGACTGTTCTCAGTTGTTCAAGTTTTTACAAGTTTTCCATATTTCTATAAGAAGGAAGGATGTTGATAATGTATGTTAATGTATGTATAAGAATGACCGCAGTGCATGCATGTATAATTACCCATGATGCCATGCGGTATGAGTTCTTCCAAGTGCTCGAGTTGTAATGGCGATCGTTGGTCATTAAACAGACTTGTTGAGTTTATCTTTCGCCTCTTACTTCGCTGTGCTTCGAAGTAATCAACAAAAGGAACAATTATAGCCTGGAACAATTATACTGGAAACCATTCAAGCCACCCCTGAGGAGGGGTAGACCGGCTGAATAAAGACACTACTTGCAAGCAACTGTCAAGAAACAAAGAAGAGGATCAAACCATGTAACGATATTTGTAATAATGTCAATCCTTTGTAGTAATATCAATCCGTTTCACTAAACATTTTCTGTTAGCATAAAAATTGTAGCTCTTGTTATATTAAAGTTATATCAAAAGTTGTGATCATCATTAAATAATTATCAAAGTGCTGTCTGAAGCTTGAAAATATCCAAATATTTAAATTTTAATCTGGAGGTCTACAAGTACTAAGATTTTGCCTCCACTACGCAACTAAGACACACTCAAAAGGCTGAGGCATGGGCGTGTTGGTCAGCCAGGCCCACGATACGATTTTATTGACACAATATCAAGATATTAAAAATACAACAATGAATCTTAAATGCACCAAAGCCGGACACGTAAACCCCTAAAAACCAGTATTTGGAACAAAATTTGGGGACCGTGTACCCCCGACCAATGCAGTGGCGCTACCTTTGGGGTTTTAAGGTGCCTTATGATAAGAATAACAACAATGGTGAAAGCATATATACAACAAGTTATAAAATATAGGAAAAACTAAACTTAACATAAGTTGCGTCTGGGAGGCTGACCGTAGAATGTCACAAGTTTCTCAACCGTCTCTTTTTACAAATGTGAGAAATTGTACACCGGTAATTAAGTTAAATAGATGTTACGTGACAATGATGACAGGCAATGACAGAAGGATTATCTAGCAGTAAACAAATGTATCGTATGACCTTTATATTTTCGCGACGACAACAATAGAAGCAATTATTCAGTGGACGAGTGCGATGTTTAGCGAGAACAATACGTGTATGTAGTGGATAAATCGAGAAAACAGTGATTAAACTTGTGAAGTGTCGGAACTCTAGCAGACTCGCTTGTCTCATTTCCGATACAGTGGCACCTCCGACGGGATCTACACGTAACGAAACATGGAGGAATTAACAAAAGAAACAGAGGCTAAACTACAAATGTTGATGTTCACTAATGGGAAGAGCAGTGGTGTTGTGAAAAAGGGAAACTCAGAAGCCGTTGAACGCCATCGTGACACCTTACGAGCCTTAGTGAAGGACGTAGATGTGCTAAAACTGGGAGTAGAACAAGCAATGTTCGAAGCTGGCAGAAAGGCAGAAGACGTGGGGGAATGGAGCAGTGGTATCGAGGAGGCAATCGCTGAAGTCGATGGGGAAATTTCGCAACTGGATAAGTGGCTAGTGGAGACAAACAACGAGATCGAACACCAGAAGCGTAAAGATGAAGAAGAGAAAAAGGCACGTGAGCACGAAGAGGAGCTACGATTTGAAAGAGAGCAAATGAAGATAAAACTAGAACTCGAACGCCAGTTAGAAGAAACGAAGGGAAAAGGGCAACCCGCGGCGAAGGCCGAACAAAGGACAACAAAGCTACCGAAGCTAGAGATAACCACATTCAAGGGAACGTATGAAGAATGGTTGCTGTTCTGGAACAAATTTCAAGCTGAAATCGATAAAGCAAACCTAGCGCCCATGACAAAGTTCGCATATCTAAAAGAGTTGGTGGATCCAAAGGTTCGAACGGAAATTGACGGTCTTCCCTTCACAACAGAGGGCTACGAAAGAGCGAAGAATATTCTTATCAGCGAATATGGGAAGACTAGTGAAATCGTGAATGCGTACACTCAGAACATCATGGCTTTACCCGTCATTACAGGGACACAACCGGCGAAAATTCACGAATTTTACAAGAAGCTTGTGTACAACGTGCAATCGTTGGAGACACTTGGGAGATTAAAAGACGTGTCAGGAAATGTGAGAAGCGTGCTCGACAAACTAAAGGGCATAAAGGCAGACCTAGTAAGAGGACACGAAGAATGGCAAGACTGGGACTTTCCTCAGCTGGTGAAAGCTCTCAAGACTTGGAAAGAAGTCAATCCAGTCGAGGATAGTGACGAGAAGCCGGAAAAGCCTCCAAATTACAACCGATTTCGCAAACGCGAAAGTGCCTTCCAAACAAAAGAGACCACGCCAATGCAAAGGGGGTGTGTCTACTGTAATGCAACCGACCATGGATCTGTAAAATGTAACAAGATCGTGACAGTGGGAGACCGCAGAAAGCAATTACTCTTAAAACAACTGTGTTTTAATTGTACAGGAAGCCGACATCACGCCGATGAGTGCAAGAGTCGTTTTGGCTGCCAAATTTGCAAACGGAGACATCATACGTCCATTTGTGACAAATCTACATCACGAGATCAGCTGATGACTGCGACTGGCATGGAAAGAAAGGGCGTAGCTTATCCTATCATCACAGTACAAGTGAATGGCGTGAAATGTCGAGCACTGCTGGATACTGGGGCTGGCAGTTCCTACGCGTCATCAACTCTCCTGGATTATTTGCGATTACGTCAAAGATCAAAACGGGAACGAAACCCAGAATAGGGCGCCCAGGAGAACCGATAGCAGAGTACACACGTTTTGGTTGGACAGTTATGTCACCAAGCAAAGAAGTGGATCTCACCAACATGTTCCTAACGCAGACATCCGCAGTCGACTACGATGAATTGTGCAAGCTAGATATTCTGGGGCGCAAAGACACTCCAATCAGTGATCAAGAAACAGTTTATGACGAATTTAAAGAGGAACTCACCAGGAGTGCAGAAGGATGGTACGAGACGAGTCTACCGTGGAGAGGCAACCACCCTTCCTTGCCAAACAATCGCAAGGGAAGTCTGAAACGTCTTGGAAACCTGGTAAGAAGACTTGAGAAACAAGGCGAACTTGAGAAATACAACGAAATAATTCAAGACCAATTATCCCAAGCGATTGTGGAACACGCAGATGAGGTGTTGGTCGGAAGCAGAGAATTTTATAACCCGCACAAAGCAGTCGTACGCGAGAACGCTGAGTCAACTAAGATGCGCATTGTATATGATGCTTCAGCCAGAGCAAATGGGAGCGCTCCTTTGCTCAACGAGTGCCTCGAGACCGGGCCGCTGTTGCAAAATCAGTTATGGAGTGTGCTGGTTCGAAACAGATTTTACCCAGTGGCAATAGCGGGTGATTTAAAGCAAGCATTTTTACAAGTGCGAGTGCGAAAGACGGACCGAGATGCTTTGCGGTTCCATTGGCTGGAAGACCTCACGAGCAAACGAGTACAAGTTCTAAGATTTACCCGAGTACTGTTTGGTTTGGCACCCTCGCCATTCCTGCTAGCTGCAGTAATCAAGGAACATTTGCAACAGTGCATGGAAATGCATCCGAGACTTGTGGAGGAGATAGAGCGTAGTCTGTACGTGGACGACCTGATCAGTGGCGGGGAGACTACCGAGCAAGCACTTAAAGTCAAACAAACAGCTAAGACGATCTTCAGTGAAGCGACCTTCGAGCTACATAAATGGCACTCAAATGCACAAGCTTTAGAAGCAGAAACAGCGACATCAGAAGAGGATGGTGAGAGTTACGCGAAGCAACAGCTAGGTGTGAAGAAAGGCGAATCGAAGCTTCTCGGAGTACCATGGGTTAAAAAGAGAGACGAAATTCAAGTAAGCTTCCCTACAACAATGGCGGAATCTACTAAAAGGGGCATCCTGGGAAAAATCGCCAAAGTCTACGACCCGCTCGGACTGGTCTCACCAGTAACCCTGTCAGGAAAAGTGATCTATAGAGACGCCTGTGACTTACGAATTGCCTGGGACAGCCCCCTGCCAAGTGACCTGACAGCTAAATGGCTGAAGTGGGAACAAAATCTACCAGAACACGTAGATGCGCCAAGAAGCTTGGTACAACACAGAGAGAAGATTCTGTCCATCGAGCTCCATAGCTTTGGGGACGCGAGTGGGATGGGAGTCTCCGCAGTAGTTTATGCAGTGGTCGAACAACTATCAGGCACAAACAAGGGCCTAGTGACAGCGAAGTCACGCCTGGCGAAGAAAGGACTCACGATCCCCCGTTTAGAATTGGTGTCGGGACACATGGCTACTAACCTAGTTCATAATGTCAAGGAGGCTCTAGAGGGTTTTCCCATAAGAAACGTATACTGTTGGCTGGACAGCACCGTAGCCCTCCACTGGATACGTGGGAGGGGGGAGTATAAACAGTTTGTCGGGAACAGAGTGAAGAAGATCCAAGATAAACAGTACCTACAGTGGAGGCACGTACCATCAGAGAACCCAGCAGATGTGGGGAGTCGAGGAGGAGATACCAGCAAACTCACAACCCTCTGGTGGCTGGGACCGAATTGGTTATCATAACCGGAAGACTGGCCTCCAGACATCGTAACAAACACCACTGAAGAATCAGCAGCCGAAGAAGCAAAAATAATGCGCAAGTTATTCGCTTTGGCAGTAGAGAACCCCTTCACACTTGATGAATTGCTTGAGAAACACGAACTGTGGCGCGTGCTACGAGTAGGCGCATGGGTCGCGAGGTTTCTACACAACATTAGGGCTGGCCGGCATCAGCGAGTCGTGGGCCCCCTGACTACTGAAGAAATAGAGAAACAAACGAAGTTCTGGACCAAGCGGGCTCAGCAACAAGGAAAATCGAGTGAAAGATTTGAAGAAGACCGTTTACAGTTGAACGTTCAAACCAACCAAGATGGAGTGTTAGAGTGTAGGGGAAGAATCCAAGGCCATTACCCTATCTTCCTACCAGACTCCGCGCCCTACACTCGTAAGCTAGTACAACGATTACATGCAGATACGCTACATGGAGGAGTCGCCCTCACCATGACCAAAGTCCGTGACCGTTACTGGGTACCACGGCTGAGGAAACTCGTGAGACAAGTGATCAAGTCATGCCCGGGGTGCAAGCGTTTTCAAGCCGTCGCACTAGCCAGACCACCCCCGGGACCCCTGCCTACGGACCGTACTGAAGTAAGTACCCCATTTGAAGTAATCGGAGTAGATTTTGCAGGCCCCATCAAGTACCGTGTCAGATCCAAAACAGAAGCGAAGGCTTACATTGTCTTGTATTCCTGCAGTCTTACAAGAGGATTATTCCTGGAAGTACTACCGAACTTGGAGACGAGTGAATTCCTAAGAAGTTTGAAACGACTCATCGCACGTCGTGGACGTCCAGCGAAGATTTATTCCGACAATGGCAAGACATTTGTCGGGGCAGCAAAATGGCTCAAACAAGTTATGCGCGATGAGCGGATACAAGACTACCTAGCTCATGGAAACATCAAGTGGCAATTTAACCTCAGCCGCGCTCCTTGGTGGGTAGGTCAGTTTGAGCGCCTCATCGGACTGGTGAAGTCAGCCTTCTACAAAACCATCGGAAACGGCATGCTGAAGTGGGCGGAACTATGCGAGGTAGTACTGGATGTGGAGAACACATTAAATGACCGCCAAGACGACATACAACTACCGGTGCTGACTCCAAACTCGCTGTTATTCCTCAGATCAAACCAACTGCCTGAACTGGAACCGAATCATCTGAAAGATGCTGATCTGCGCAAACGAGCTAAACATCTACTGAAGTGCAAGCAAGCGTTGTGGTCTAGGTGGACAACCGAGTACATGCGAGGGCTAAGAGAACGCCATCGGATGAAACACAAGGGACAGACCACGCCTTTAGCCAAAGGGGAGGTGGTCATTATCAAGGACGAGGAGCGCAATCGTAACAAGTGGAAACTTGGAATAGTAGAAGACCTGA
This sequence comes from Desmophyllum pertusum, assembly GCA_029204205.1. Classification (NCBI taxonomy): domain Eukaryota; kingdom Metazoa; phylum Cnidaria; class Anthozoa; order Scleractinia; family Caryophylliidae; genus Desmophyllum; species Desmophyllum pertusum. Next base: position 5,207,046 of record MU825396.1, read on the forward strand.
TTTCAGGGCGAGACGGAACCGTACGAGCTGCCAAACTTCGGGCCGTGAAAGGAATTCTTGAACGAGCGGTACAACACCTCTACCCATTGGAGTTATCATGCGACAAAGAGAACACACAAGCTCCAGTACAGCTTGACCCACAAGCCCCCATATTCAGGCCAAGGAGAGATGCCGCCATTGCAGCAAGTTATCGTATCCAGGACATGAGCGATGACACATTTTAGAGGAACTGAAATTCATTTAAGCTTCCAGAAAGGAACATTGAACTGTTCATGCATTAACTTTCGATGATTAAGACTTTTAAGTATTCGTAGAAACTGAATCTCATATCGTACAATTCAAGTGTTTCTCTCCACTGGAGACAAACAGGGGAGTGTGTGAGAAATTGTACACCGGTAATTAAGTTAAATAGATGTTACGTGACAATGATGACAGGCAATGACAGAAGGATTATCTAGCAGTAAACAAATGTATCGTATGACCTTTATATTTTCGCGACGGCAACAATAGAAGCAATTATTCAGTGGACGAGTGCGATGTTTAGCGAGAACAATACGTGTATGTAGTGGATAAATCGAGAAAACGGTGATTAAACTCGTGAAGTGTCGGAACTCTAGCAGACTCGCTTGTCTCATTTCCGATACAAACACGCGAACCAAAAGCCTTCGCCCGCAACGCTCACCCCAGATCTCTGTTCCGTGCCGGCAAAATAATAATTTATGCTAATTATATTATCACAAATTACATTATTCGCTTATCCCTTTATCACTCTTTATCACTCCCTAAACATAACTTTGATTCAGTTAAAAATCTAATATCTCTCTGAATATGCCTCATCAACAACTTCGGTGCCAGGGAAAACTTAAGTTTTGACAGTCCATGAAAAAATATTTAAACATCATGTCACAACCTGAAATTCACCAGGGTTGATCTATTGTCACTATTCTTCATGATCCAGTGCACGGTTTTCGTTAACGTTTCATGAATTTACAGCTGTTTACTTTTTGAAGTGGCGGGAAAACAACCACTTTACTCGAAAAACACAAATAAATCCCTGGAAACTTTTTTTTCGCGCAAACCACGGTTATTTATGATTCACCCGACTCCCATACCATTACCTCATGTTACCTCTGTTGAAGGAATTTGGATTTTTGGACTTTTGAAAATTGTCCAGTGTACTTGCATGTCCAGTACTAGATCCAAAGCTCAAGAAATCACATCCACCATTATTTTCCAACCAGGGCCCGGTTGTTCAAAGGGTGGATAACGCTATCCAACGGATAAATCACTATCCAGTGGATAAGTGTTTACAAAACAAACTACACTATCCACTGGATAGTGATTTATCCAGTGGATAGCGTTATCCATCTTTTGAACAACCCGGCCCAGACCGATACAAAGTAGTTTAAGAGGGAATAGGCTAAAAAAATTCACACGTATTGAAAATACAATAACGCAAGTATGTGCAAAGTGTCAGTTCATCGAAAGAAATTTCATGTCAGTTACGGTACTTTGAATTGCAAAGAGTCAATTTTTTTTTGCGGTGGGAAATCAAACACGACTTCAAATCACAATAAAACGTGCAATTTCTAACCAATGTGATTGATAACAGAGTGTAAAACTACATGGATAATAGCATGATATGTTCTTTTCTGCTTTACCTTGCATATTTGGGGCGATTTTCAAGTGCAAACACTAAATGCGGTGGGAAATCAACAAAAATGCATACTTTTTTTCATTGGTGTATTAAAGGGTAGAACTTGCACTAATTTTGATGTTTACTTTCGAAAATGTACTATTTTATGGCAATGTAAATGGAGATTACTTGAATAGACCAATGATATCAGTAATTTTAACGGGTAGTCAAAATTGATAATTCAGTGTAGCGAACAAAATGGGCTCCAAGTTTTCGGCCAGTTTAGGTTATAATCGCCGTATCTTTCCTTTCATTGGCGTAGACTTTCCAATATTTCTTCCAAAAACAGTTTATTTACTTACCTATAAATCCTTAAAAAGGTTGATTGCATTTGCCTATTGTTTTCAAAATTATTTACCTTTTTGGGAAGCTAGCTGCCCAGTATCTGGCCAACAGTTTCAGGTGATCGACAACAGGCGAGTTATTTAAGAAAAAAATCAAAGAAAATTAATGTGTCAGCTCTTTTGGTGGATGCTTACTTTATTTCCTTTCGAGAAATATTATAGCACCATAATAATGTGTGCAAAGCAACACGACTATTGCGTGGGTCGATGACGGAGACAACTATGCAGGCAGCACGCGATGAAATAATAAAGAGTGATGATTTCTGCTGGAATAAATTACATGTAGTTTGTACTCTTTCTTGGAAATGTACTTAATTAGTTTTTCAAACATTTATTATACAATTTTATTCCTAAACATGGTTTAAGATAGGTTTTGATCAATGCGAGTCGGCCTGGTTGGAGACTGGCACCCTAATTTATTTTGTTGGCATCATTCATGGCTGCCGAGATTCATTGTCATTTTTATTATCTCGGGATTATGACGTAATCTCGAGATATACATATGGCTTAGCGGTCACGTGACGTGTCAACAATTTTTTGTCAACATTTTTCTGTGAACAAAATTTGTCCACACTGATGGTCATGTAAGCCACAATGAATTGAACACTGGTTATAATTTCAGTATTCTTGCTCCTGTGATCTTCTAGCGAGGTACAATTCATTGTGGCTTACATGACGTAGAAAGTGTGACAGATTTTGCGAAGCAACTTGGATGGGCAGCAGAGGCCATGGTAAAAAGTGTTTGCTTGTAAAATTGGGGCAAAGGACTTCTCAAAGAACGAAAATTTCAACCTTGTCACTCTGAGGTATTCAGAAGAGAGGATATGACACAAACTAAATAATTCGTGGAAGGATTATCTAGTCCTGTACGCCGGTGGCGTTTCGATAGTAGAGGAAGGCAGACAGCTGAAACGTGTGGAACTTCTCGAGTCTCATCCGAGAATAGCGAACAAAACATGCAACTACTCTTACCAGCATTGATCAATTTTTGTTGTGCTTCTTTCTTTGGCTTGGAATTGCTTCAGGATATCGTCACTGAATGGTGCCAAGGTAATTATATTTCTAATGTTTTTGTTTGCTGTTCTGAACATTGTCGTGTCTTTAGGTCCTTTTATTTTGCTGTAGAAATTGCAGCAAGGGTTGTACTAAACATTAGTTTTTTGTAAAACGTACCAGCTTCTGGGTCAAAGCATTTTCGGGTGTTTTAGCGTAAACTTTGTTGCATTTTATCATTTTATCGTCATGTGATTGCACACATGTACATGCGCTATATTATTAAATGTAAATACAAAATTATATTTGAAAATACAAAATTGCCTGGTTTGAATGACAACAACAGGAAAGCCCAACATAACCTGCCTTCGAGAATAAGTTTGAAACCATATTCTTGCTTTCAGAAAGAAATGTTTTAGCACATGCATAATAAATGTTAGAGTCCCAGACATGCTAGTCTCCTACGCAGCCGTTATTTGTGTCATCACGCAACGCTTCTCCCCACTAACGGCTGCTCAAACCTGGACCACATTCCTTTGCAGATTTAAGCCAATCACAGTTGCAATGCCATTTTCGGAACTTGTTCGTGCCAAAATACACCAATCATAGATTGTGTCTTATCATGACCTTAGCGTTGGAAACGTCAAACGCACGCCAGTATGCCACCTTTTGAATTTGACGCACACCAGACATCAAAATAAAACACGGTTTTACTGAAGAAAAATGTATGATATGAAAGAATAATGTTGAAAAAACTTCATTATAATTACAACAGACATCCTAGTTCAAGAATTGGATCGATCGGAACGGTAACAGTCATGTTTTTGCCGATAGGTGTCAAAGTTACTGCGGTCAAAGCAAAAGGAAAGGAATGTGGTCCAGGTTTGAGCAGCCGTTAGTGGGGAGAAGCATTGCGTGACGACACAAATAACGGATGCGTAGGAGACTACAGACATGCTGGAATGTGTAAACAACTTGGTGAATGTAAGTTACTTGTTTTGTATTCATTCTGATTCATCCATGCGCTTTTCTTGAATTAGTTAAATCTCCTTTTATTCAATACATGTAATTACTGGAGTTTGTTGATGGTTTGCCCTGGATTTTTTCTCTCTTGTTAAACTTTTGAGTCGTGACTTGAAATTGTGAAACCCCGCTTCTTTGATGTTTATATATCATTTGGTTAAGAATATTTTCGCTGGGTTCTAAATTCTTCTTCTCTCGGTTCAGAATTAGTTTTATTCGATTCAAAGTAATGTTTTAATTAATTCATTCGGTTCTCGATTATTTCAATGTCCTGCTTTGGGGATGAAAGGCGGAATTTAGCAAAAAGTCTGCAGTACAGTTACAAGTCATCTTTTGGCAAGTTATTTCAGGTCAGGTCATGCAAGCAATCTCATAATCATTGTATGATTAATATCAGAGTTGATAAATTCAAGTTCTAACCGCAGAAAAAAAAATCTTCCCCCAAAGGAGGAAGTGAAATTTATTTGTCAATAATCCCCATTATGAACATGTCAATGCTTGTCAAATGTCCCAAAAAATAATTTTTCGATTCTCTTTATACTGAACAGTTATTTCATGTCAGGTCAAGCAAGTAATTTCATAATCATTGTGTGATTAATATCAGGAATATGGATTATATGGGAATTAAAGGATAAATTTGAGAAACTAGAACAAATAAAATAAAATATTTTTGTTGACGCTTGTCCTGTGTTATAGACTGTTCCCCTAAAGGGGGAGTGGAATTTATTTGTCAATAAATGTGTTTTCGATCTCTTTATACATATAGTCAAAACAGTGATAAAATATATTTTCATGTTTGACTGATCAAGTGAATCCAGCATTAAAATACAAAGAATGCGGCAAAAGGTTTTTTACATAAAATATCAAAAAATTAATATTTAAATATAGCATTAACTTTGTATTATAAAACGACTACCGAAATGTGTGGTATGTTTCAGCATGGATACTATGAAGATTCTTGAAGGTGCATTCTTTTGGTCCTCCATGTATCGCCTTTGTGATTTCCACTTCGGCTCAAAATATAAAACAAACCTGACCCTCTGGGGCTCTCGTATGTCAAAAAAATCCTAGCTGCCCCTGGTATGGGCAACGGTTTGTTGTCAATAGTCTGTGTCTGCCCTGTACTCTCCATTATGGAAAGACATTGATCACGTGCATTACACATCTGTTTTTAATAAGCTATGTCTAATAACCTGATATTTTCCTTCTTCAGAATTCATACCATCAACCAAGTGAGCCCAATACTGCAACTGGAGTTAAAAACAATTTTTAAAGTGCCCATAACCTTTTTTTTTTATTTTCTCATCTGAATCTAAACATCACCCAAGGAAATTCTGCGAAAAAATTTTGCGATTTGCAGAAAACGCGAATTTTTTATGAATGTTTCAAATCTTCAAAATCCTATTTTTGTTTGGTATACCCGTCCCGCTGTAAGAAGGCCGACGGGCTCAACTTTTCCTGAACCTACGTCACAATTCCTTTGTTTTGAAGCCACGTGTTCCTTAATCTACGTCACAGATCCTTTGTGAACCGAGAAGGACCCAGGGGAGACTAAAGCAAATGGTGATCCAAAATGGCGGCAAATTTGAAAGTTTTATAAAATTCATAAACAATTCGCGTTTTCTGCAAATCGCAAAATTTGTTCGCAGAATTTCCTTGGGTGATGTTTAGATTCAGATGAGAAAATAAAAAAAAAGGTTATGGGCACTTTAAGTTTTAATCAAACACCTTTACAAGAAACCCTTCGATACATGTATATAATTCCACTTTAAGCACTGTACACTAGTCCATCAAGGATGAAAACAAAATGTGTGCAATTCATGTATAATGAACTTTAATCAGGAAATACTTTTGTTTTACTATGATATTGGGAGAGGCAGTGGTCTAATGGTTAGTGCATTTGACTCTGGATTGAGGAACATGGTCAGGGGCATTGTGTTCTGTTATTGGGCAAGATACTTTGTCTTTGACATTGTCGAACAGCTAGCCTGCTGATGCTGACATAGAACTTTTGTCATAATCAAACATTGATATCGTCAGTAATTAATATGATACCACTACGATGTCATCATCAGTTGTCATGGCAATGTTAAAAATGCCAAACAATGCCAAATGTTTGACATTTTGAGGCCAATAACTTAAAATTTACATGGTAAAAGGTTTTCCTTTTCAGGCATTTTACTTACTTGATGTAAGGAACATTTCTACCAAGTTAAAAAAAATATGTACATATGTTTTAGAACCACATTATATTTCATTAATAATTTTAATTAACCCATTGACTACTGGGCTTTTTCCAAAAAACGTCAATCTAACATCCCAGATGCCTATTTCTGGCCATTATCTCAACAGTTTAATGTCAAACTGTCTAAAACTTAGTTTAAAACACGGCAACTAACATCCCCTTCTACGTAGAAGCAACAAATTCAATATTTTCCTCGGGCATGCGCAGAAATCAAAATTTCAACATAGTTTTTGGGTTTGAAAAACCCACCTGACTTTAGGCTTTTCTTTTCCTTTTATTTTTTTTTGTCGTTCTCACTCTCCTTTTTCTCTCATATTATTTTGTGGTTTTGTTGGCCTTTCAGTCGTCTTTGTTCACGTTGAAAAAGTTTTAGCCTAAACGTTGGGAAAAGGAAATTTTTTTGACAAAGAGTGTCAATGGTAGTGCAGGTCGCGTTTTTTGGTGATTTTGGAGGAAAAAATCCAAGTTGTTTTGTGTGTATCTCTGGTCCAATTTAACGTTTCGTGCTCGTTTAGGCATGCTTTGTTAGACATTTTCCAACTCTATCCGTTGATTATCAAAGACATCCTCTGGCGTGAACAGTGATGACGTCACAAGTGGTACAAGTCTGTGGTCTCTTCTTGGCCGTTTATGGCCGGTTTAGTAGTCAAACACATGTACATAATATTTTTTGAAATTGGTCAAAATGTCCATAATTATTAGTACAGTCAAATCTCTATTAAGCAGTCACCCTCGATGTTGACCACTTAATAGAGGTAATCTAAAATTTACAATTTAAAATTTAAAGTTAAGTTTACCCACAAAAGCCTATTAGCCCAAACAATAGCATTCTTATGCTGATTACATATATTTTGTTGTGTTTGATGAGCTCTTAAAAGAAACTGGACATGCTTCACTTATCACCGTGTCAAAATATCGCATTGTACTCAAACTAGAGGTAAAATAGTATACAATAAAATTAGCCAATTGCGAAGTCTATTAAACGGTGACCGCGTCTGCTTAAAAGAGGTGAATACTTAAGCCCCTTCCACACAAGCAAGTTTTCCTTGATAAGTTTTCACTTGACAATTTTACCTTGCTCGTGTGGAAAGGGAAATTTGGCAATTTTTTACTTGGCAAGTGTCCTTGTTCATAAACTGGCGTTGTTCGTGTGGACGAGCAACAAGGAAAATATGACAAGGAATCCCTGGTGCCCAGCGGCCTTATCTTGTTGCCCACGACCTGGGCAGGAAAACTTGTCAAGGAAAAACTTGTCAAATTAAAAAAAGTTTATCCACACGAGCAAATAAAAAAATTGTCAATGTCCCTTGTCAAGGAAAACTAGCTCGTGTGGAAGGGGCTTTATAAACACGTCTGGATCCGTCACTGTGATATGTAGTACCCCTATCCTTGTTTTGATTTTACTTTATGCACCTTCTCCCTTTCCCCTCCTGGTAATTATTGCACAGTCCCTTAACCCGCGCAATGCCTCTCTCCTCCCAGGAATACAAATGGTTACCAGCAACATAATGCTGGAGGGAAACAATACACTAGGATTTACTTTTATCTGAGTGACCATTCATTCTCCAATATAATTATTCAATAATTATGCAGCATAAATCTGTATACAGCATCCATTCATTACCGTATATATATAATCCCGAGATGCCCATTGGGCCTCTTTGATTCTGAATGGGATTGAAAGATGCTCTAAGCACCGTCATCTTTAATCTATCATCGCTGCAAAATTGAGAAATTTGTTTGAAAATGTCCTAAAACAGGTCATTAGTTGATATATAAACTTGGTCTAGCATACATGAAGCCGTACAACGATATATAAACTTGGTGTAACATACATGAAGACGTACAAGGCCGAAGATCGACTATGGTAAGTCACGATTTGTAATGCTCTGTGGTAATGCATTATTTTGACCTTTAGCAAGGTATATACCAGCAAATAGACCACCACAAAGGTTACGTAAGTACATAGTGCACCTGCAGTGATCGATTACTGTGTTGCTTTTACTTAATTTGCCTACGCAAATAAGGTTATATACAAAATCAATATTCCAATATTAACATGTTGGTAAAGTAGGTTTGAAATAATTATTCAAACATTCTTTCTATATCTATGAGCAGGTGACATTGTACTGCTCACCACAATGAACGAATGCTGAAATTTTGGTGAAGAACCATTCTACTGCCTTAAAATTATTAATGGTTAAAGTTTCTCCCAATATGGCGGATCATTATTTCGGTACCAGGCTTCCCCTACTAAAAACTGATGGCGGACGTTGAGGTTGTTTTAGCATGAAAACGACACTTTAACCGTTAATAACTTTGAGATGATTTTATACCTGGATATCAGGATTGTAATTGTAGCGCTCTATTTCTGTTTAACAAAGATTTGTCTGTCAAAAAACCTGGATCTCATATTTGGCTCTGAGATTCGAGGTCAAATAATTTTTCTTTACCTTGCGTGGTCCTCATTTCGTTACTAGGGCTAACGTTCAGTATGGCAATTTATTATACGACATAGCATTTTAGAGTGCGAATACGCACCAAAACGACACCGTATTACACTCGTCGTAGTCCCCCTGACCGCGTGCTATGGAAAACACTGTTGAAAGGCTATATTTTAGAGAATAACTATGTCGTATAATAAACAATTTATTTAGCGTAAATTTGTGTAATATGGCTGGGCATTTTTACTCGTCAATGTTTTTTTTTCTAGCCTAAAACTCCAAAAAATAAAAACTGACTCATAAAAATACCCAGCCTTATTACACAACTTTCCGCTGAATAACCTCTTTATATGGGTTCATTTCAGCACTGTATTGCGATCCAACTATAGTTGTCTCATATTTGGGGGCGTATATCTATGCATGTACTTGTAGCAGTAACAACTGGGCCTGTTTTCCAAGATAATGAACGTTAATGCCGTTTCGATGCAAGGACTTTGACATTTAACCGTGGTACAAATTGATGCAAATTGAAGGTTATTTGGATGATTTGAGAGGATTCTTTCAATGGGAAATTGTTCAATTGTAACTGCTACACCATTCATCAATTCATGTGCTATCTGGGGGAGGCTATTGCACCCTAAAAGGGTACAAAATCAAGATTGACATCTTTATTTGCAGAGTTTTATTTGTTCATTCGTATTGTCGATTGTGTGTATTCTCGAAAATCGTCAACATGAAGGAAATGAGTAATTTGCTGGAACTGGCAAGCAATGGAGATGAGCTTGCTCTAAAAAAACTGAACCTCGACAAACCAGTTAAAGTGAAGCTAGACCCGGTTGACTGGCGAATATGAAGCAGCCAGGGCCATGATAGCCGCCGCAGACCATCTGGAGTTGAACATATTGGCAGCAAGTTGTCGGAACAAAGTCAGATATCTCCAGTTCATCGCAAAGGCGTTTTGCAAGACAACCCTGGACAACAAGCCCATCCCAGGAGACATTGTTGCTGATGTAATGAAAGATATGTTAGGCAGATATGAGAAAACTGTAACTGAGAGAAGATGAAGAGAAGGCAGCTGAGGCAGAATGTGAAACAGAAATAGAAGGGGCTATTCTAATGAGAAGACGGAGGAAGAGAAGGGGAAAGAGGCGAGAAGCAAAGAGAAGAATAGCAAAGAGAGCAAGGGGGAGGAAAGTCAAAGTTCATCATCAGGCAAAGGAGACAGTGACGAGAAGATGGAGGTAGAGAATGGGAAAGAGGCGAAAAGCAAAGAGAAAGAGGAGGAGAAGATGGAGGTAGAGTACGGGAAAGAGGCGAAAAGCAAAGAGAGAGAGGAGAAGGAAAGTCAAAGTTCGTCATAAGATGAAGGAGACGTCATTGACGAGAAGATAGAGGAAGAGAAAGGAGAAGAAGAGAAAGGCAAAGATAAAAGCAAAAAGAAAAAGCAGAAAGAAAAAAGTAAAACAAGTGAAAGTTCATCATCATCTGATGAGGAAGAGAAAGGGAAAGCAGCGAAAAACAAGGAAGAGAAAAAGAGGAAGACTGTTAAGAAGGTAACCATCAATAATTCCAAGGTACGAAAGTGCCCCGTGTGCAAGGTTAAAGTTACTCATCTTAGAAGACATGTGGTCGCCCTTCATGTAAATAAAGGAGAAAGACTGGCCGTATCACAGCTCGAGTCCTTACTCCAAGCCTCCATTCATGGAGAGGAGTAACGAGGAAAAAAAAGAATGGAAAAGCGGCAAGGCAAGAAAGTTTCATTCAAAGGCAGAGTCCGGGAGAGCTGTCCACTGTGTGACAAGGCCGTGTTGGTGCTGACAACGCATCTTCAGCGCACCCACAATCTAAATAAGAACGGATTAATTTATAAAAACGCAATGAAAATCGTCAAGAGCTGCAAGAGGAAGGCAAAAGATCAGCCAAAGGCCAGTCAAACTAAAAAACGAAATTTGACCCCTCTGGCTATGCTCGTGCAAGCAGAGTGCCCTTCACTCTTCGACACTGACAGTGACAAGAAAGATTCAAATTTTGAAATATCGAGTGATGATGACAGCCACACTACGTCAGAATCATCTAAATCCATCAATGTTATTCCACCTACTCCAGACAAGTTGAGACCCGCGATAGTAAAAAGGAGGATCATTGAAGAGGAGAATTTAAACGATGAGAAAAAGTTGGTAGAAGAGAATGACAAGGGCAAGGGTGAGGAGGACGAAGATGAAGGTTCAGATGACGAGGATGAGAATGAAGATTTACAAGATGATGAAGATGAGGTTTTGGAATATGATACTGGTAACAAAGAGTGGGAAGCATTGGCCGTGAGGGAATTTTACAAAGGAAGACCCAAAGGCTTCAGGCACCAACTTCTTAAGCATTTTTACGAACATCTGCAAGATCTTGGTGGTGGAGCAAACAAAGAACGGCAGGCTTGCATCCACACGCAAAATGTGCACAAGCTACTAGATCAGCTCGATTCAAAGAACGACACCATCAGTTGCATCATTGAAGATGGTGGCATGCACATGTGGCGGAAATGGGGCAAACCAATTTTGGAGCAGAACAAGATGAGGCCTGGCACTGTTAAATCTTATTTCTGCGTTTTTCAGTGCGGATTTTGGTATGTTAAGGGTTAAAATCTTTTTGAGAAAATTTTCCTGACTTGTGTCCTCGCTGAAGATATTTTTTTCGTGGGTTTTCCATAAAGCTTTTATTGCTGAAATCAGACCGTGGTAAGTAAGAAGGTTTGTTTTAATGTTCTTTGAAATCGGAGAAAGAAAGAGAGAACCATGATATTCATGAGTGGATCGCCTTTGCCAAGGTCAATCCAGGTGACAGGCTGTATCTCTTATAACCCGGTCTACAGTGCTGGCACCTCCATCGCAGATGCGGTAGCCTATATGCTTGGGCCCAAAGACAAGTACGAGGACGTGGCTCTGCTCCTTCATAGTGTAATCCAGCGGACGTTCAAAGAGAAGAAATCACGTCCCTGGCCTCCTTCAGCCGACGATCTTGAGGTCAAGTCATGAGAAGAACTTCTCCCTCCCGACCTTGTGAAGTTCCTGAACTATGTCATCTCTGGTGATGCAGACGTGGAGAAGTGCGAGAAGACTAGACACATCGTGCTCTCTATAGGCCAGGCATAAAATAACCCTCTGCCGTGATGTACTCAGCTTTTTTAGGTAGCAGGTCTGTCAATTTTTTGTAGTTGTTTTTCATCATGCTAGTCACTCATTTTGCTCTCTCAGGACATCTGCCGTACTGTAACAAAGGGAGAGTTGAAGTTGTCAAAACACATCCTCCTGTGCACAACTATACGGCAAATGTCCTACAGTAAACAACTTACCACCATCCTCAGTAGGCTGGGCACTGTGAGACCTATGACTATGGCTTGGAACTTGAAACGGTGCTGGCTAAGGCTCTAGATGAGGTCTCCACCTCCCTCACTCCACAGATTATTACCGGCGAGGGCAACGAAAGTGGGATAATATGAATAAAATAACAACAAACATCCATGGCTCAAACGGTGTGAACAGTGCCGGTGGGATCATGATAAGGAGGTGAAACCCGGGTTTGATGCCGATAACAAAGACCGGACACTCCCTCTCTACAAATGGAGCACGACACGCTGCCTGAATGTGGATACTTCTGCGACCCTGGCTCCTATCCACATCTACAGTCGAGTCGGGCCCAAATTTCCTGAGAGAGCTGTGTTCACTCCACCCACCTTAAATAGTGGGGTTTACTCAGAGTGCATCCAGGAGTATCGTTTCTGGTTACTTGCACGGGTGGTTGGGAGCATCAGAGAGAAGCAACTTGTCCTAGGGTTTGGTGGCTTCATCTCAGCTACTGGTGCCAAGCCCTCCCGAAAGTCAACCATCGACTATTTCACTTCCATCAACCAGCCCTTCACAGAGTACTCAGTCATCAAAGAGCTGCTGAGGCAGTCAGAGGATGCCACAATGGAGGTGAGTCAGGCATATGTGCTCAACACCTTTGACTTCGGTGTTTGCATGAAGGCCCTCCCCCTCATTTGGAAATTTCCAGATGAGTATAAGCAGCATGTGGTCATCCCAGGGCCATTCCACACAGGGATGAATTACGTGGGCATGGTGACTGGAAACAAGTGAAGGAGCTCAGACTACTCTAAAATCCTAATTAAGGCTGAACTCATCACCAGTGGCTGCCTGGGTAGTGTGCTGAGGGGGGAGGCATACGCTAAAGCCCTCTTCTGTCTTAAAACAGTCAGTGAAGCCATGGAGCGGTTGTTAATTGAGAGATTCATTGAGGAGGAGAATGTTGAAGTCAACAACCCTCTGGCCCTGCTTAATCTTGTCCAGACCTGTAGTCGTAAGACCCTCGACCTTGCAATGCAGGACCCCTCCAGAAGTATGTGGCCCATGAAGACCGGGGTGCGCAACAGCCACCTTGGCAAGACTGCCGCATTTTGGTGTGATGGACCATACCCGTCTGATCCTAATGTTGCAGTATTCTGTGAAGACTAACAACTTGGTCACCCGAGTTGTGCTGTACCTCAAGTACGCTTCAAAGCTGGGGTACAAGTCAGCTGTGGTGAGGACACCCGACACCGACATTTTCTGAATAAAAGGACTAGTACAGCATGATTTTATAATGTTACCAGTGGTATTTGTCCAGAAAACTCGGTGATGAGTGGTCTGTAGATCAAGAGGTGATGGATGACCTTGAGGCATTGATGTTTCTGATGTATGGCCAGGCCTGGGTGAACTCTGTCAATACCATACGCAGTATCATGCTGAAGAAGATAGTGGAGGAGGACGAGCAACTGACGACCAGGGCCAAATCTAAGGTGGATCTCTCCCGGCTTCCACCTTGCAGAGACAGCCTTGTCCCGCACATTGGCCAAGTGAACTACCGCCTTGCCAACTACAAGCGAGCTGACAAGGCGATCTTCTGTTGGAGGGTATCTTGGAGCCTGTGTGGTCGTGTGGTCCTGTCCTTCCCCCTTCCCTCATTGACTTGCTAGAGAAAACTGCTGAGGAGACAGAGGAGGATAGAGAAGAGGAAGAGGAGCAAGAGATAGATTATGATGAGCTTCTCAGTGATGATGACTAGATATACAGTAGCGCAATGCTTACCCATCATTTCTGTTCTTTCTTCTTCTGATTACTGGATTTCATGGGAATCTTATAGATTGATATTTTGCAAGATTCTGAAGGTAAATAAATTATACTGACGTTTTTATATTTTTTCGAGTTTTCATTTATCTAACATGTTAATTATGAAAACAACACTCTCCATCGATTCCTCATGGCAAAATTACACTGTTTGATGTCCAGTTCAAAAGCTATGTCGATTTTCGATTTTCGTCAGAAATCCAAGATGGCCACCAAGATGGCCGCCAAAACGAGGCCTTGGGACAATATTTCAAGATGGGAAAAATATATCAAATGGGTGCATGGGAAGCCCCTCTTCCTACTCGACTAATAGCTCCTGCCTATTCTTTTTCGTGGGGGGTAACGGTTAGGATTTGAGTCTGCCAAAGTTTTATCAGTCAGGGAAATTTATAATACTCAAGGTCAGGATGTGCGGGAATTCGGATACCATCAAGGTAAAAATTTCAGTGACAAGATATAGAGAAAACTGAGTTTTGCAATGCTTCAGTTTCGTTCTAGAATATTACTCTAAGGATTCTATCGTTTGTACAAAAAAATCTATCCAAGGTAAAAAAATTGGGTAGGGACAAAACGTGGGGTAGGCCATGGCCTACCGGTGGTCAATTTCCTAAATAATAATAATAATTTGGGTTAAAAAGAAAATCCCTGTGAACAAACAGATACGGTCCCAGCATATTATTTCCAAAACGTAGATTTTTTTGGGTAGGGACAAAACATGGGGTAGGCCACATGGCCTAGGCCATGGGGTAGGCCATGGCCTACCGGTTGTTAATTTCCTAAAAATAATAATAATAATTTGAGTAAAAAATCGCTTCAATACCATCAAATTCCGATGGAAAACTTTCCGAAGCCTCCAAGCCTATTACCTAAATGGTTAGTGGATTTATTTCCAGTTGCAAAACGATCTAAAACAACCAAAAATACCTTTGATAGTCGATGAACTCTTTCGTATTTGTCTAACCTCGTCCCCAGTGCTTCCCGGGGGCTAGCTGGAAAACAAGACTGGAGTCTGGACTGGACTGTTGACTAAATTAATGATTAGCTTAATGAATTAACTTATTTAAGTTAATGATAAACTAATAGTTAATAATTAAAAATATCAAAAATTTAAATTTTGAAATATTTTAAAAGCAGCTCCTGTTTAAAAGTTAATATAATAAAGTTAATATTTAACTGTTTAAAATATTTCATAATTTTAATTTTTTTATATTTTCAATTATTAACTAAGTAGTTAATCATTAAATCAATTAAGTTAATTTATTAAGCTAATCATTAACTTAATCAACAGTCCAGTCCAGAATCCAGTCCATATTTTTCAGCTGGCCCCAGGGGGAGCCCTGGGGACGAGGTTAGACAACCACGAAATAGTTCATTGACTATTAAAGGTATTTTTGGTCGTTTTAAATCGTTTTGCAACTGGAAATAAATCCACTAACCATTTAGGTAATAGGCTCGGAGGCTTCGGAAAGCTTCCCATCGGAATTTGACGGTATTGAAGCGATTTTTTACCCAAATTATTATTATTATTTTTTAGGAAATTAACCACCGGTAGGCCATGGCCTACCCCATGGCCTCCCCCATGGCCTACGCCATGTGGTCTACCCCATGTTTTGTCCCTACCCAAAAAAATCTACGTTTTGGAAATAATATGCTGGGACCGTATATGTTTGTTCACAGGGATTTTGTGATCATAAAAACAGATGTGCCATGGACTGGCCACGCAGAGTCAGCACAGAGTTGGAATGAACTACTAGAAGACCCAGATTTTTTATTAGCACTATAATTTATACGGTGTGTTGAGTCCAAATAGATAACAGACCTACAATGTTTTTGCAATAGGTGATCGCAGTTTGGTTGTGATCGTTGAATCAGTTAGGAAAATATAAGCGAATTTCTCACGGTCACAAGGTTGATGACGTTGTCAAGTATGGACGACATGAAGTTGTTTATTTACTATGGGAGATCATTGTGTCGTGTCAGAGTATAGTCTTCATCTATCCATTTATTAAAGAAATTTTCCCAAGGTCAGCGACTAATAACGTCATTACACAATAATTGGTTTAAGTATGTTTGTATACTGTAGGAGAGTTTAGAGTCAGATCAGACGTTACCCTAACCCACAAAGAAGAATTTTTACGAGTCAGTTTTTTCAAGCCTTTAGGCGAGAAAAAATAAAACATTGACGAGTAATAATGCCCAGCCGTATTACACAACTTTCCACTGAATAAATTGTTTATTATACCCACAAAGAAACAAAACTGACTCGTAAAAATACCCAGCCGTATTACACAGCTTTCCGCTGAATAACCTCTTTATATTTAACTACTAGAAACGTTTATTATATGATTACAACTGTAAGTGGTAAGAAAAATAAATTATGTATCGAGAATGTACCTGTACCAGTTTGTATCGAAAATCTCTTTTGACTCTTCAAAAAATGTCGATTTCAGTCAGCGCTGGATTCATCGCGTGATTAAGTTGGCAGAGCAAAACGTTGGCTACTAAAATTGCACTCTTTCCATTTTTGGTTTCAATTTTTGGAAAAAGGCTATATGTCTTACCAGCTTTTTCTTCAAATTTGAAGAAAAAGACGACATCGACGACTGCGGCAGATGATTTTAGGTAAGCTAAATTAAAATGCGCAAATCACATTTTATTGTCTAAGAAGGATCATTAAATGTAATAAGTTTTTGCAAATTTCATGGCTAAATTTATTGGTCTTGAATCCTTGGTCAGTGCACAGTTATTCTAATTAAATGTATCATGCCACAATGTCTTTGTAATTTGATCTCTCGGGAGCAATACGCAAGCTTATGCGTGGTTCAATTCCTACTGTTACCATCCCCCCTTGGCAATCCCGGGACAAAGTCGGCCCTTGTGGCCTGGGGTGTGGAATTTTGCAAGTAGCCCTGTCCCGGGGTAGGGGTGTGAGGATAATCGAAGTATTTAGATGCGCAAGGAATTATGGGGCGAAAATGGCGTCGAAGCACATGGCGGATGACATGACTCAACAAGCGGACTTCTTTGCCGGGTAATCCTTACAATTTGTTAGTAATTGGCAGGGGGGACAGAAACTCCTTATAAATGGTTTGCATAATTACGGACATAGCGGTGCTGGGCAACCGAATGTGCGCAGTAGCACTCACCTAGTTTTTACGGACCTTCAGATTGGGGTACGAGTACGAGAATGAGTACAAGTACGACTTTCTACTTTCAAAACAATGTTGTTCCCAGAGCCCTCGCTCTGCCCTGTGACTGACCAGTAGAAGTGTAGGTTCTGGCCGGAGATTGGCGTGACACGTGATGATATTGAGGATGAGAAATAGGTTTAAAAAGTCGTACTCGTTCTCGTACTCGTACCCCAATCTGAAGGTCTGTACTAAGAGGATTGTCTCACGGGAACTTATTAACAATAAAAATGCTTGTCAGGCAAGAAATTCACATCTAAAATTAGTATGCATGATAACAAAAAGGTGTTTTTCCTTGGTTGTTTTCGATCGAAAACGAAGACGTGTTCTTTTCATTGTTGTCTGATTTCGCTTCGCCTTGTGTATTACGATAAACATTTTCATCGGACTTCGCTTCCCGTTCCAGTAGTAGCACTACTGACCGTATCCGAAAGACTCTCGCTGTAGCATATAATGCAGCTCAGACAGATTTTTCGCTTGTTGTTTCACGCTGCCGAGATTTTTTCTCGGCGGCGTGGAACATCAGGCTAAAAATCCGCCAGCACTGTGTTTGCAGGCTACACGCGTAACAGCTCCATGCTGCGAGCTTGAAAAAGTTTCCCGGGTTAGAAAACAGTGAAGTTTTGGTTGACGTCATTCTTAGCAACGGCTTGATTGACACACGATTCGCACTGTTGGTCTGTTGCCCGGCACCGCTATGTCCTCAAAGAAAAGTGCCGGCTTTCTATCCCCCCCTGTTCAGAGGTTTCATTAACTTTATATACATATCTAAGTGGATTTGCAAGAACGTGCCCGCAGAAAATTGCAGCATTTTTATGGCAAAAATGCGTTTTGGGCTTAAAAAAGTGTTTTTTGGGTTGTCTCTTTGGCCAAATTTGGCGTTTTCTATGCTAAAAACCTGTGCTTGTGAACGCCGGAAAGAACTTTATGTCGTTTCTGAGTGAAATCGTTTCAAATTATCTTCGGTTCAACCATGAGCTATAGGAAACGTGGGTTTTGACTAAATAAAAGAAAATTACTTACAAAGAAGTAGTCCTTTGTCTTTAATTGCCATCTCAGCCGAATACTCATTCAGTATTAAGAATAAAACCACAGCTTTGTATCCAATTGATCATCAGTGCTTTCTTTACTTTCGTTACGCTTTGGTAACCCAGCTTTTATTGAAATTGGAGGCCCGGATGCTAAGCTTGTGGTTCACATGCTAATAAAAAAATCACTGGGTGGGAAGAACCTTTTCGTTGCTAGGAGATTTGGGTTTCTGGCCAATCACTGAGCCGAGAAAACAATGGGCATTGTTTTTCAAATTCGTGGTCAGCTGGTAAGGTCAACGAAAACTCTCTGTCCCCTAGTTAGTAGAAAGACTGCGACAAAAGCAAGACTTTCCCCACGGGGATGGCGACATGAAAAATGTAAACAGGAATTTATTAAATAAATTTCAACTGAATAAAAGCAAATAACTTACAATGAAGTCGTTCCTTATCTTTTATTGTCTCCTCAGCCGATATTCGTTTGATATCGAGGGCATAAAAGCTGGCTTATTTAACGAATAGTTCTCTCTGTTCGGTCCATTCGAATTGACAACAATAGTTCTCATTGTTACGAAGAAAACTCCTCTTAAGATCGCACAGTCACTGTTTGAAGAGAGAAAATAAAGGGATGTTCTAATTTTGGACAAGATTATAAGCTAAATTTGAGTATATGAGTTGAAAAGTGGATGTTAACAGTAGTTGTGTTAATTATTTCTTACCTCGAAAAGTTCAACGAAATTCGAACTGACCTGTCTTTCGAGAAAATTTTCGATTCCAAGTTTCCTGCTCGTTTGAGACCCCCCAAGGTGGCCACCCTGAACTTTCTTATTTGGAGATGGCCACCCGCTGTCTTACGAGCTTCGAACGATTGATCAGAAATGTCTTCCTACCCAGTGATTTTTACCGTTAGTCAAAAATTCAAATAAGACCAAGCTTAGCATCCGGGCATCCGATTTCCATAAAAGCTTGGTTACCAAAGTGTAACGAAAGTAAAGAAAGCACTGACGATCAATTGGATACAAAGCTGTGGTTTTATCCTTAATACCAAATGTATAGTCGGCTGAGATGGCAATTAAAGACAAAGGACTACTTCTTTGTAAGTAATTTGCTTTTATTTAGTCAAAACCCACATTTCCTATAGCTCATGATTCAATCTTGTGTTACTTTACAACCTTGTGTTACTTTAAAAAAAAGGGTTTTCCGTTGTGATTTCTTTCATTCTCTCTTTTCTTTTCTTCTTTCTCCCCTTCTTTTCTTGCTATCTTCGGCTTTGTATGCGCTTTCTATCAGCTGAAAAAGTTTTGAACTAACCTTTTAAGGAAGCCAAGAAATGAATGTGGAAGAATGCAATGTTCGGTGTGTGTTAGCCCAATTTGGCAGTGATTTGGCACCAAAAGTTCAACAGGTTTTTCTTGCGTAACTTTAGCGCAATTCGTTCGATTTCCAAAACGGATGCACGATTGCGAAGATCTATCCTTTGTGCATGGGTTGCATGTCAAAGCATGTGTCGAGTCTACTTTGGACAAAAACCCAAAAAGTGTCAAAATGGTCAAAATGATGCAATTTTTTACGGGCACGTTCTTGCAAATCCAGTTAGATATACATTCGATGTCTTTAAGGAGAAGAAACATATAAAATACTGCGTTTCTCCCAATGACAAAACAACACAATGGATATTTTATTTTATATTGGTACAGAAGCATATAAAACTTTGCAGTGATTTCCGGTAAAAATGTGAGATAATCCCTTGTTTTGAAAACTCATAGCAATTTTAATATTAAATTTGAATCTTTGACTAGCTTTATAAACGTAAAACTAATTTTTTTATTGTCATGATCTGGTAAAACTTCAGTATTGTTAAAAAAACCCTCATTAAATGAATAAATACCCGTGCATTCGATCTACCCTACGTTCTTGTTTATAATAGACTAATAAATATTACTTTCCATAGTGTTGATAAAGGCAGTTTATTATTCGTCTTCATAGCCATCTCAGTTCATCATCTTAAACTACCCTCTTGGGACACTCCTTCCTTTTACTACCATGTATTAATAATAGTTTTCATTCCAGACACTGAAGATTTATTTTTGATGATTGCTTTCAAAATAAAATTTGATTGGACAATTTCCCTTTTGTAATTTCTCATAGAGCATGACATCGATGGTGATGCATTCATTCTCCTAGAGGAGTCAAACTTGCGCAATATGATAAAAAGTGAAGGTCTTCTACTGAAATTTAAGAAAGCTATCACAAAGTAATTTCCAGTTGATTCACCCCAAGTCACCAGCTACAGCCAACGCTGCTCAAGTTCCACAACCAATATCAAAACCTTCTAATGAGGAGTGAATTAAAGAAAAACCGAAGATTTATGGAATGGGAACCAACAAAGAGATTACAGACTGACAGAGTGCTGTAAATAAAGCTGCATATTATCTAAGAGACGTCTCCTTCAGTTGCCACTTGTGGCTTTAAAATACGGTGGAAGAGGTTACATTTCTAAGAAAAAGGAGAGAATGGAAGCTGAATGACCTATCTCAGAGTTTTTCACATGTTCAGTCAAGTTGTCTGTCTAGCGGAGAGTTTTTTTGACATTCTTAAATCTACTGAAAGTGATGCTGAACGTACTAGACTCAAACATGCCATTTCCTCTGGCTATAATCTCAGCAGAAGACAAGCAAGTTCTTTGTACAAGATATCAAGGATGAAGGAGCGAGCCATTGCTGTATCAGAGGCATGTCAGAAAGCTGAGCAGATTAAGTCCAGGCACCGGTACTTAGCAAAAGCTGAACAAAGAGCTTTTTTGACTTCGCAAGGTGTAGACAGTGATGCATATAAATTGGAAGGTTCAAGTTCTGAAGATAACAGTGAAGATGAGGAGGAAGACATTAGTGAAAGTGAGAAAGGTGGATTAGCAGAGGAAGACCCGATATCAAGTCAAAGTTTAGAGGAGAAAGAAAGTAGTTCTAGAAGTCAAAGACCAATGGCTGGAAGTTGTATTGTGGCCAATGCACATGGTACTACTGAGAAAAATGATGCCACCACTGGTAGTGGACTTGGGCAGCGCCGCAAATCACCAACAGCATCAACAAGAATGTGCAAGAACTTGATGTGAACTCCGTAGTGGTGTTAGACATTCTCGGGGAAGTGCGTTTCAACTGGTTTGCCTTTGTTCGTTTATTACAACCAAAATTTGAGAGTCGGGGATACACAGATGACGTGTTTGACCAGTTTCTTTTAGAATTTGCTTCCCAGCTACCAAACCCTGGCCCCAGTCTCATTTCATCTATAGCTGTAGCGTCCAGTGATGAGGAGATTGAACAGTCTGTAGTGCCAACTAGTAGATCTTGTGATATTAGTGAAGAGTACATAAGCAAGAAATTAAACCAGATTAAAGAAAAGGTAAGGTAATGAAATTGCCAAAGAGAGATTGCTAAGGGGAAAGACAAGTGCATCTGCCAAGTCGATAGAGAAAGTGTATCCAGACATTGGAAAAGTAATGGAATCCATTGCAGAAAGTTGTGATATAGGGGCAGACAAATGGAGAAGAACAGGTGTTTATACCTTTTCCAGAGACCCACAGAAAGAGAAGCACCTAACTTTTAAACTGCTCCAACAGAAACTAGAGGAACATTATGGGAGGCACTTTAGCATAGGGACTGTGGTGCAGTTGTGCATACCCAGAAATAAAAGAAGGCTGTCAAGTAAATTGTACAAGGGAGTAGCGAACATAAAATATCAAAGAGCCAGGAAGGGATTTTCATTAAAGTATAATCCCGACACCAAGTGGAGTAGATCGTTCTACAAATCCTTGGACAAGCTTCAATGTGATGGAACTAACTCCCTTCTACTTAACAGGACGACGACCAAGCTGGATTCCATCTTGACTCCACCTACACACACAAAAGCCATGGGAACCTTGGAGTGAAGAAAACGGTAACAACACACAGATTTCTTAAACAAACATCCCTGCCAGCTGCAAACATGTTACAATTTTATGGAAACATCCACAACAAACGAAGCTTGTGCAGGGATCGTTAAAGCAACTGGAATTCACAAGAAGTCTCCTTCACAGCACATGGCAGTATTGCAACAAGATACATTCCATCAACAGTTCTTCAATAGCTCATCTTTAACAGAGCCACTACCCAAAGAGGTCGAATTTATTAGAGTTTATGGTGCCGCTGATGAAGGTCCAAGCCATTACGAAGTCCAGTTCTTGTGGACGGAGAGACATATGTCACTCCCCACAAAAGTAACCCTGGTCACTACTCGATGCAGCGGAGATATTTTCCTTAATAGAGCGGAACTTCAGAATGGCTGCCTAGCCAAAGGTCACTCCAACCTATTCATTCCTTCTACAATAAATGGCGCTCCTTTTGATGATGGAACATTCAGTGATACCATACATCGGCAAAATTTGTCGTCTGCCCTGGAACAATACATCACAAGAGTCGATAAGACATCTTGCATGAAAACATCCATTCATCTTTTTAAAGGGCCCGAAACACACCTATTTCACGATCGAAGAGGAAAACTACTTAAGTTTCTGCGTGGCAGTAAAAATGACAGAGAGGAGTTAAAGAAGAAAGAGCCAACCCTTTTTAAGTATTTCAGTGAAGTCTGGAGGATTCACATCAACCACATGGACAATAGCCTTCCAGTGAACTACATATTTATGTTGAAGTGTTGCCGGATGAAAGGCTGTCCCCATCCTCTATGCCAAGGTAATATTAACATTCACATAGATTCAGATTGTATGGATATTCTCTATTGTTTTCTTGTACAATATATATAATAGATTATAGATTTGATTCTTTCTTTTGTTAGATTGTGTCAAAAGCTGACCCACAACTCACGATAGTGTCCTGGAGAGGACGACTTCAAGCCTGTTTTTTGTTTTTGCAAGAAACACGAGCAAAGCAGATAGAGTACAAGTTTCGGAACTTGAAAGTAAAATCATTGACTTGCAAAATAGGTCTCGTCGAAACAACGTGGTCTTCTGGAATGTGCCCGAAGCCAGCGAGAAAGACACTTCTATGATCGAGTTTATCAAGAATCTTTTAATCGAGCATATGAAGTTAGAGGATGCCGGAGATATAGAAATAATGAGGGCACATCGTACGCCAACGACAATTACAAGAGATGCAGTGAAGCCACGCCCCATCCATGTGTATTTTCTGAGATATTCAGATAGACAGTACATTTTGGCGAACGTGGTGAGATGTCTGAAGAATAATCAGTTCAAAGGTTCGGTGATTTACTTCTCGGATGACGTTACTAAGGAGATTCAAGAGCAGCAGAAGAAATTAAAGGAAAAGTATTTAGATGACCTACGGAAAAGAGATGATGTCCAATTTGCTTACGTGGCTTGGTCTGTTCCCGCAAAGATTTTGTATAAAGTTAAAGAGCAACAAGGTCTCAAGATGATTCAGTAAAGGTCAGGTGTTTTTTTCTTTTTCTTTGTCATCGGAAGTCGGAGGCGGTTCTGGAGGAGCAAAGGTGGATCTGCTGTTCTCTGCCAACAATTAGGCCATCTATGAGCTTTGCATCACACGCAATGGTATCACAATTGAGGCAACTGCTTGAAAAAGTTTTGATCTACCCATCAATTGCATCCCACACGGACTGGCATTCAATGAAGACTGTCTGTATGTTGCAGACTCAAGCACAAAATCTGGTGGCATAACGAAACAGAACAGAAAAAAAGCAGTGCACGGTGGTCAACGGTATGGCGTCTGAATATGCTAAAGTAACGTTTGGTATCCCACAGGGTTCCGTTCTAGGGCCAACACTCTTCACATTGTACACAAACGATTTACCTGATGCCATTACCTCCGGATCAACTTATGCAGACGACACCACAATTTATTGTATAGAGGACTGTGTGTACAAGGTTACAACAATGCTCAACAACGCTCTCGACGAGCTAACTCAATGGTTCAAACAGAACTCCCTAATCCCACACCCCAAGAAGTGCGAGACCATGATTGTCCAATGGAAAGATTTCACCGGTCCGCATCGGCACTTGGTCAACATACAATAAAATGGGTGTCCCATTCAAGACTTTTAGGCGTAATTGTTGACAACAAGCTCACATGGTCACGACATATCCAAGAAGTTAAGAAAGGATTTGCAATTTCAATTTGGGGTGGGTGTACAAACAGGGAAGGTTTTAACTTGTTGGAGTCCCTACACTGCAGAGCTTCCAGGGTTATTTTCGCCATGCCACATGATATGCCCCGTGTGGAGGTACTCAAAGAAGCGAAGTGGGACTCGCTTTTCATCATGTATTAGCTAAAACTAGCTACATTAATTTATAATATATATAATAATGTAACACCACCATGTATGTCGAGCATTATAACTACACATAACATTACGTACAATCTAAGGAGTCACCATAAACTTGTTGTCCCATGCTTCAACACATACTACATGAAGAATTCAATAGCACATAGCGGATCTATCGCATGGAACGCTTTAACTTCACTTTATCTAGATGTTAATAGCACAAGAGCATATGCCAAAAAAGTAAAGAAATCGAATATACTTAAAAAACTAGATTTTAATATTGAGTCACCACAAACCATCGGACATATGGATGACTGTTTTATTGTTTATTGACTTGTCTTGGTCTTGTAATTAATTATTTTTTATATAGTTTATATATTGTTTTTTTTTGTAACATGTAGCGGGTACAAACCACCCCCACCCCCAGAAATATTACAAAGATGTTACAAGGAATTATGGGTATTAAAATAGCACGAGGTTGCTCTTGTGTGCTTGTCCGCCATATTTATTTGTTGTGCAAGTTGTATATCCGTATTCCTTTCGCCCTTGTCTTCGGCCCAGTAACAAACACGATCCCACAAGCTTGATGCTTTAAACCCTATCGTGTATAAATGAAAGTATTGTATTGTAACTGTGGCTAGTTGAAACGGCACCACAGAAAGTGATAACCAATTATCAATGTGTCGTGGCGTATGGTGTAGCCTTCGATGGTGCTATTGACATCTTCACAGACAGAAAACGTAACCAGGTGAAGCAGCTGACGCCAACTGGCGAGGTCTCAGTTATATTGGGAAATGGTCAATTAAAGACGGCAAGTGGGAGGTCATCATCAAGTAGCCATGCACAGCCAACTGGCCTAGCAACTGAGGGACACGCGATATATGTTTGTGATACAGGGTCACAAACAATCAGGATTATCACCCCCACATCAGCATTGGCTACCTACTTAGAAAATATACAGAAGATGTTTCAGGTGTTTTCTGTCTACCCGGACAAAATGAAATGTGGCTATAATCAAGATGTAGATCTCGATGAGGTGATAACCAGCATGAATACGGTCCAATAGTATTTCAAGGACCTTGTGAGCAGGATAAGGGAACATGTTGAGAAACCAAATCTGCAGCCTGAAGGACCATACGGCTCGCCAGCATACATGACCGTTGAAGCAGTGACCTGGGTTTCAGACACTCTGACGTCATTAAAGGATATATTCAGCAATATAAGTCCAGATTACATGTAGGCATTCCGGTCACTATCAATTGAAGGGCCGAGGGCATTACCGACCTATATTGATCTTTAGCCTTCTTTTTTTTCCTCTCAGATTTGCCTCGTTTTTGGCTTGTGACCTACAAATTATTGCAAAACATCGCCCCGTAATTTTTTTCGCTAGTTTCTCCTTCCTTTTCGAGAAATAATGTTTAAAAAAAACATTCGTTTTTACGTCGGTATCGCTTTGACATGAAGAAACCCTTTGTTTCTTTGAACAATAACGATCAGTTAAGCATTAAAATGGGCGCCGTTACAGTGATTTGCTATTGAGATCACGGCCGTGTTTTGAATTATAAAAATATTTACGAGATTATGTGATTAAACTTAAACTCAGTTAAAACAATAATCAAACCGTTTTACAGCCCCCTCTCCCCCCTATCAATGTTGGAGCCTAGAAATTCAATCCTGCGAGAATAAGGTAGTGTCTGTGCAAATGACTCGCAACATTGATTGGGGGGTGGGGGGGGGGGTTGGGGTAGGGGGTGGGGATATCTCGAACTCAAACCCATTTCCCTTGCCCTTTTTTTTAAGGCATTTACTATCGGCTATCTTGAACTCCTCCCTATCTCAAACTGTTTTTCATTCTGCTTGAGAGTTCGAAATAGCGGGAGTCTACTGTAAATAACAGAAAAATAAGACCGCAAAAGTAAAATGTTTCAACACTTCTGTAGCTCATTGGCTGCAACAGAAAACTTATTTTACTCAAGAAATCGGTGTATATTAACTGATCTTTATTGTTCAAAGAAACAAAGGGTTTCTTCACGGCAAAGTGATACCGACTTAAAAACAAATGTTTTTGAACACGTTATTTCTCGAAAACAAAGGAGAAACGAGCAAAAAAAATTACGGGGTGATGTTTTGCAACTAATTTGTAGGTCACAAGCCAAAAACGAGGCAAATCTGATCGGAAACAAAAAAGGCTAAAGATCAATATAGGTCGGTAATGCCCTCGGCCCTTCAATTTTAACCCTTGTGGTGGAGCACTTTTTTTCGAAAATGCATGATTGATATCCCATGCCATACTTATAACAGTATGCTCAGCTGCTGATGCCTACCATACAGGAGACAGTGAAGAAGCTAACAAATGCATCATTCATCTATTACACTCGAAAAGCCTTCTATCTGGACCCAGCAGCATCAGAAACCACCAACAGTTCCAGTTACATCAGATGATCTTCAGTTACTACAAGAATGGCAGAGGCAGTACTGTAGTGGCGTTCGACAATGTGCTGTGCGCGATATTAGCAAATACGATGCTGGTACTCTGCCATCGTTTGCAAATGCAACTGATCAAGAATGATGCTGACTTCCAGTGGACACTAGTGTCAAATGTCATTCAACCAGGTCAAAGCAATGCTAACGGACGACATAGTTATGGCACACTTCGACCCGTGACATAAGACAAGGCTGAAGACCGATGCTGGACAAGGTGGAATGGCAGCTAATTTGACCCTCAGGCTATAACATGGAGGCCAGTCACGTACCATTCAAGAGCATTTATGGACACGGAGTGCAGATATTCACAGCTAGAGAAAGAAGCCAAAGTTGAATGAGGCATCTTTGCCAACCAGGGCCCGATTGTTCAAAGTTAAGCTAATCCAGGATTAGCGCGAATTTTGATTTCAGTTTTGTAACTTTTCAGTGAGATTTTTTGTTTATATTTTTTGCTCTTCAGTTTTGACTTTGACTAATGTCAAATTCCACAAAACATTGTCATGGAAAACCACATTTATATAGGAGAAATTGAAACCTCAATTATTTGTTAATCCTGGATTAGCGTTAATCGGCTTTCGAACAACTGGGCCTAGAAGTAGTATGGGTCCATTAGAATTAACCCCTTTTTTGTGGATTTAATTAACTTTTTTGTGGAATAAATTAACGGGGGTGACGTCATAGGCAATTGTCTTGTACTCATGAATAACATGCTGTGGAAAATATTAAATTTTTGTGGATTTAATTAACTTTTTGGGGTGGAATCAATTAACGGGCAACGTCATAGTTTGAAAATGGGTGAAGGGGTGGAGGTGAAGTCATACTCTCCAGGGGCTGACATCATAATTTAAAAATAGAATAGTAACAGGGGTGGACATGGTGGGAACAAAGGAGACTTTTGTCTGATTGGTTAATAATTTCTCTAGTACCCAGATTTCTGTTACGCGCGCGCCACCATAATGTCATAAACAAAGATGGCGGTAGATGGCGGCCAAAGGGAAGGTTTTTAGTTGTCTCTGCTTGAGCATTTATTCTAGAATTTTAGGTAAATGTCGTCCTCACTTTCAGAATGGCGGGAAAAGTTTTAGCAAGGGGTGTTTTAGTGGCAGGAAAATTTTTTTGCCACAGATTTTGTCGCTTTTGCGAGCGAACGGGAGCGAGGGAATGTTTCCTTCGCCCTTTCAATAAAATGTTCCGAAACAAATGCGCCGAGTGCGGGACGACGCGTTCTAAAAGTAGATTTGTTGGGTCGGAGGAAGGGAACATTTTATGCAGAGTATGTTATCACAAAACAAAGAGGGCAGCTTCGTCGAATGACACCGAAAGTGTTTCAACCGAAGGAGGTAAGTTAACTTCAATTCTAATATGATGTACTTTTTGAAATTAATTTTTATTTTGCATGTTTTTGTTAACCGGTAGTTTTGTTCCCTTCTCTCGTTAAATACAGAAGAATTGCAAGAAGCAACTGTGTTGCCGGCGCCTGTACCTCCTGTTGCAATTAGTGAGGACGAATTTCTGAAAGTTACCGGTAGGTTTGTAACCTTTTTTATTTTTTATTTTTTTTAATGAAACCACACATTACTTACAAAAGAGAACTAATACACTAATCCTATAAGTTTGCAAAATTCTACTTAGTTACACTTCGTTACTTACATTACTTACAGTGCACTACTTACTTCACTATTTTCTTAAACTCCTCGCCGTACATTACTTGCTTACAAAAGAAAAGTTGATCAATTGGTTGTGGCAACACTTATTAATACAGAAAGCTTACACATGATAGCAAAGAAAAAGGATAAAAAAAGGAATAAAAAAAAAGAGGGGGGGGATTCCATTTAAAAAAAAAATTATATCTTTAAGGAGCTCAAAAGGGTATAAAGTAGAAAGATCTCTGCTAAATCCTGACAACTATGGATGGGCCGGTGTTGGCCCTTAACTTAGCTTTTGCCGCTCAAAATTCAAGTGCTTTTTTGTTTAGAATTTATTCTCACTTTACAAATGGCAATATTGGCAATATGTCATCCGATAAAAAATGTGAGCTTAAAGCTAAATGTCGAAACGTGAGGATACCTGCAGCTGCTGTTGTTTAAAATGCAGGAAAACTTCTCTGGTTAAATTTAAAATTTAATCTTGCTGTAAGCTTACTTTTAGCTAAATAATAACTAATATATGATGAGAACCTCCTGTAATACATTGTTTAATTCAAGGTTAATAGACTAAATTTTCCAAGGTTATGTACAGGTATTTAATTCAGCTGTTAAAATAATTCAAATTGCCATGTTTCTCACTTTGTAAACCATCTCGTAAATATTGTTGGATATATCGACTACATGTAGTGGTATTTTTTTATTTATTGGTTATGTTAATTCAGGACTGTACAGGATATATCTCGTAAATGAGAACTCTGAGTACTTCCATGATTTATATTATTCTTTATGTTAGTGACCAGTGAAGGTTTCTGTTTTGTCCTTCGCCTACAGGTACATGAAGAAGCCAAAATTATGTATTATACTGTCATAAGACAGAACGGAAATTTGAGAACACAAGTCAAATTTAGAAAACATGAGCTGCTGAGGCGGGTGTTTTTTCTGTTTCTCAAGTGTTCTCAAATTATTTGTTAGATAATTAGCTTTCATAATTTTTCAGCAGCCCTGATACCAGCCCCTGATAGTTCTTTTGTTTTCAAATCTTTTGTTTCAGGTGAACGTTTTAAAGAAGAAGTGAGAAGACTACAAGAAGCCCTGCAGCACCACTGTGACAAAAACAAGCGCCCACCCATCTATGACCCCGCACAATTTTTGCAGTTTTGTTCCCTGCATGGTGCAGCAAATGTTTTTAATTTTATTTTGTCTTGCATGACGTCTTCCCGCCATTCTGAGGACAGAATTTTACTAAACCGGAAACGAACTGTTGTTATTTTGGATTTTCACAAAAGTGCAATTTTTTTCAAGAGGATAATGGTTTATTTTTACAATTTTCTAATTTGACACAATGTGGAATTTAAACTCAGCAGCAACTAGGCACAAGCTGCTCAAGCAAAGTAATTTCTAGAAATTGTGATTCCATCAGTAAAGATAATATAAATGTAGTCAATAATGCCATCCAGGATGCCATGGACAAGAAGCAGGCAATCTTGATGATGATCGATGACTACCACAACATCCATACCATCAGGCGACCATGTGACGAAAAGAACACCTACAACGTGGACCAGATGTGCACCATCATCAACAAGATTGTCAAAGAAGCACCAGCCATTCCCATCACGTCTATTAATTTAATTCATAATCCTAATGGCATTGATGTGGATCTTCTTTTAAATAATTTATGTTCTAATCAATTTTTTTGTCAAGTAAGTTGTAGTTCATTAATGCCAGAGTTGGCCTGTGTATCTTTTGATCCAATCATGGGAGGCAGCAAATGGAAAGCCATGACTACCAGGCTCAAATTGCTCGATCTTTGCATTCTTTTAAGGATGTTAATTTAATTGATTTTGTTAAGTTACCTTTAAAAAGTAGGAAAGATTATAATGATGCCTTTGATATTGTTTTACAAACCACCATGAGAGAATATCTCTCAAACTATGTTGTTTTAATGCCAGCTGACTGGCCTGGCCAATATTTTCCGAGGCAAATTGTGTACCAGAAAGCCAGTCATGTAACAACAACAACAACAACTGCAAGCAATGTTCCCCTGGGTTCCTCTCGTCACCCACTCAGCTTAGTCATTCCCACTTTAGGGCCCTTGCATGCGGACCTTAATGCTGATGAGGATACTGTTTTATGGTACATGCCATTCATGAGACTTGTCTACCAGTCTGTTTTTCCAGGTAGGAAACTGGCGGACAAACCAAAGAATCCAGAGAATCCAGTTTCTTTTGGAACCTATCTATGGTGGATGGATGTTGGTTAGGACTGTGGTGAAATCTGTTTTTTTTGTGAAGTTAAAGATGTTCAGTATGGTATTTTGTTAAACATTTTAGATAATTACATTCCTTTGGCACTTTGCAGTTACAGCATTTTGTTCAAGTTGAATTGCTTTGATGAATATTTTTGTTCAATTTTCAGGCTTTGGATTATGTTTTTTTTGTTTCCATAGGAAGAACTACAACAAAGCCCCATTGTTTTGGTTGAGTAACATTTTATTTTGGAAAACTAATGGCTGCAAAGATATTTATGATATTTATTCACGTTCTCTCAATGTAGTTGATGAGTATTTTGTTGAGTTTGTCCACAGCCTAGCCAGGAAATCCACCAATGCCACAGACACTGTCGACCAACTCCGACAGAAGCTGTTTTCTCTTTTTGCCTCTGGGGAAAGGCAAGTGAACTTCCGGGCAGCCTTTACCTTCCCGAGAATTATGTTTTTAGTCGGCGTGAGCTAACCACTTTGTTTTCCAGGGTTGCTTCCACGATTGTCAACATGTTAAGTTCTATTGCAAGTGTTGCTGGGGCAGCCCATTCCTTGCCCAGGGCACCAGGGCAAAGGAGAGATCTTTCTTTGTGGAGTGTGCCAGCTTTGTTTGGGATGTGCCAATGAAAAGTGACTTCATGCCCCTTGGGTTTCAGTTCCTTCCCCACCCTGATCAGGGAAAAAGATGTGATCTGTCAGATTGCACCATTTCAGCAAACACCCCTTGGAAAATCTTTGAGGGTTGTTGGCATTCATTCCATTTGTCTTGCTTAGCTGTTGTTGATGTTTGCCCTGTTTGTAGGAAAGGGATTGGAACTGCAATAAGATCTTTATCAGCTGCAGCTAATCAATCTGTTCATACTCGAAGTCATGCAGGTGACAGTGGTGACAATGCAAGCAGTGGGGGCATGGAGGAAACAGCTGGGAACAATGATGATGACGAGCTCCTTACTTCTTCAAGTAATGGAAATGTTAATCAGATCCTTCAGCACCTGACCATACAGATGTCTCTTTCTGTCAGTCCACCACCAGTTACTACATGTACTCCATCTCCAACAAGGAGCAGTACTACATCTCCATCTCCATCACAAACATGGCATCGATACGGGCGGCTGTGTGTTATGTCGCTCTGTTCACTTTTGCAATGTTCTACGTTAAAAAGCAAGCCTTCTGCAGTTCAAACGTGCTGTATGATGTGGAACAAAGCCAAGGTCTACGAGAAACCTTTATCTACTCTTCGCTTTGGTCCTACCGCCGAATAAATGGAACTGGGCTTCAAACATCGAGAACTTCGCTTATTCAGCTTCTGCTTCTCCTATCTGGCGATGTCGAATCTTGCCCTGGACCAGTCGCCAGTTGTGGCTCGTGCTTAAAAGCCTTAAAAAAGAATCAAAGCAGGACGTCTTGCTCGCAATGCCAATTGAAATTTCACCTGAAATGCTTCAGCTTGGATGATAGTGAAATCATCTGCGGTTCTTGTCGTTTTAACAACAACACTCAAGATGGAGCTGACCGAAATCAGCAAGAAGATTTTCATCGATACAACATTCCTGAACTTAGCGAGCTTGTCTCTAAGAAGGGCCTAAAAATTCTGCATCAAAACATTAGAGGTCTATTGGCAAACAAAAGTACCCTCTGCCAAATCCTGGATGGCTTTAGAAATATACACATGTTTTCGGTCAGTGAAACACATTTATCTCTAGAAAACAAAACCGAAGTGCAAATTGAAGGCTACATGTTTATTGGAAAGTCAAGGGCTTTGTGTCAAGGTGGAGGTGTTGGTGTTTATATTTCTTCATCTATTCTCTTCCAAAGACGAATGGATCTCGAACAAGAGGATATTGAATGCATCTGGATGGAGATATTATTTCCTAAAACTAAAGGTTTCTTAGTTGGAATTATTTACTGCCCTCCGGATTCTTCAAAACATCTCTGCACACATTTCAATTGCAAATTTGAATCAATGCTTTCGACAGTGTCAGCTGAAAACAAAGAATGTATTCTTTCAGGTGACATAAACTGCAACTATTTGGTGTCCTCGGATCACAAAGAAATTAAGTCCATTCTCACTTCCTTTGGTCTGAAACAACTCATTACCAGCCCCACGAGAATTACGCGCGAGTCCAAGACCCTAATTGACGTTATTTGCAGAAACGAGCCTCATAACATCTACTTGGTGAAAGTAATCCCAGCTGGTTTGAGCGATCATGAGCTTATTGGCTGTGTTCGAAAGCTGAATAATGTTAAGTTCAATCCGCGAAACTTTGCTAACTATGATCCAAAGCTATTTTGCGAAGAGCTAAATTCTATGAATTTTGATGAATTTTTTCATCTACCTGCATAAATAAGGTGTGGGCTTCTTTTCGAGGCACTCTCCAACAATGTATCGACAAGCATGCTCCTTATTTCAAAGAAGGTCAAAGGCCGACTATGTCCATGGTTGACCCAAGATGTCTTTGAGGGATGGTTTGCTCAGGAAAGCCCGTCGGACTAACCAGGAAAACGATTGGTCTTCTTATAAGCGGCAACGTAACAGTCTCTGGCCTCGTTAAGAACTGTAAAAACAGATATAATCAAGATCTTCTTAAAGGTTGTGCTGACTCTCCTGATAAATTCTGGGCAGCCATAAAGAAACTATATCCCAAGAAGTTACCGTCTGAACGAGGTTCGGCGTTTGTGATAAATGGATCAGAGTCAACTGATAAAAGCTTCATTGCAAACAGCTTCTGTGAATATTTTACTACCATTGCCAGAAACCTAAAAAGTAAATCAATTTTACTTCGTGACTTTGTCTGGAGCAAACCTGCCGGAGATCTTCCCGATCAAGTTACAGAAAGTCAGTTTACTTTTAGAGCTGTGAAAGAATCAGAAATTTTTAAAAAGCTAAAAAATCTTAAACGGAAAAAGGCGACTGGTCTGGATAATTTTCCCCCGGGATTGCTTAAGGACGCTGCTCATGTTTTAACTAAACCTTTGACATTTATCATCAATTTATCTCTCGAAACTGGAGTTGTGCCTGGTGAATGGAAAGTGGCAAAGGTGACTCCCCTCTACAAATCTGGGTCCTTAGCTGAAATTGACAACTACAGACCAATTTCAATTCTCCATACTCTGTCAAAGATCTTGGAGAAAATAGTTTACAAGCAGCTGATGGCTCATCTCGAGTGCTATAGCCTACTTTTTAAGTACCAGTTTGGTTTCCGTCCAAATCGTTCAATGGAACTAGCTGTTACTTACTTCACCGATCTCATAAGAAAAGAGGCTGACAGTGGTAAGGCAACAGGAGCAGATTTCATAGACTTATCCAAGGCGTTTAATACTATCAGTCATTCGGTTCTACTAAGAAAACTGTCTCGTTATGGCGTCAGTGATATGGAACTCCAATGGTTTATTGATTATTTATTCCTTCTCAAACAGATCGTTCAATATAATGGTGCTTTCTGAACCAAATCCAGTTTACAGCGGAGTTCCTCAAGGAAACATTCTTGGGCCTCTACTTTTCCTCATCCACTTTAATGATGTGCATAGTCCCCTTTGTCATTGTAAAATCATCCCCTATGCCGATGACACAGTGATTTTTACATCTTCAAGTGAACTTGATGCGATACAAAGTAACCTCACTCAGGACTTGGATAATCTCTCTACCTGGTTTCGTGAAAATGAACTTATCTTTAATCTGAAGAAGGGAAAAACTGAGGTGATGCTTTTTGGTACCGGTAAATGCTTAAATCTGTTTCATGGAAGTCAAGTTAAGCTCTCAGTTAATGGTTCTCCCATCAACACCACAACAAGTTACAAGTACCTCGGCGTGCATCTGGACCTGACATTTAATTTTGATACTCATTTTCACAAAATTTATAAGAAGGCAGCAGGAAGAGTTAACCTGTTACGATGCATTCGCTCCAGTATTGATACTTTCAGTGCCCAACGAATCTACCAAACGATGATTATGCCAATATTCACGTATTGCGGCCATAACAGTCTTGGATGGTCAGATTTCCATAAATTCATGATCTGCTGCATTGAGAACCGAAGCCTCAAAATCATTTCCCCGAAATCCAGTCCGGGAAACTGTGATCTTCGAATTTTATCAATTAACAACTTTTTACAAAAGAGAGCATGCTCTCTTGTATTTGACTGTCTTCATGGATCTGTGTGTTTTCCGTTACTTACTTCGAACGATTAAATCATAACGCCGCAAACACTAGAAACAACGGGAAATCAGCAAAACTCCCCAAGGTCAAACTTGATTTCGCTCACCAAAGTTTTTATTTTTTAGGTGTATTGATTTTTAATTCGCTGCCTTTAAGTTTGAGAAGCATTAATTGTAGGGTATTATTTAGGAAAGCCTTGGACGATTTTTATTTGTAAGGTTTCTATTATAGTTATTTTTTTTTTTAATTTTGTAACTTATGTATATATGTATTTTTAAATTTTTATTTATTAATAGTTAGCAGGACCCCGTTGATAACAGTGCTGTTGTACAACCTCGTTCCCAGGGTCTCTCATCTTCCCGCCCCCTGGAGCGAGAGAAGAGAGACCCTGGTCTGGTCTGGTCACGTGTCTAATTGACATTTTCAAACCCCAGGGAGGGCTCCTACAATTACGAATCTTTGTCGCGCTTTCTTTTGTCAACAACAAAGCGAGGCCAGAAGCTAACGGCCACTGTTCACAGGCAAGCGATGTTTTTATACAGCAGTCTTCAGTTCGCTGTTTGCAGCAGTTACTCCAATGTTTAGAGGCAATTTACTATGGCCGAGATGTCTACGGAAAATCGATGAATTTCGAAAAATCGATGAATTTCCAGCACGCTAGCGCTGCTCCACGGCAGGCAAGGTCTCGAAAGGTCAATGTCGTATCGGAGTCAATTGTCAAGGCGTCATCATTATATAAAATTACACTGACGTCTGAACATTTCCACAAAGAGGAAAGAAAAATATTAAGACACCATGGGCTTAATTCAAGTTTAATAAACCAAGCTTATATTTTGCGAGTCGCTGACTCTTAGTCTAAGCGCTGCAAAATCTAATACATCACGTACACATCGCATAAATGTAAAACAAAGTGAATGCACGTTGCATATCGAGTTTTCCTGTTTTTAAAAGATATATCCTAAAAGGGTAAAGGTAAGGCGAGTGCAATAAAAACAAACAGAAACAATCAACAGTACGTAATTTACCTGGAGTTGGGTTGAATTTTCTTGACGATCGCAGAGACTTGCTCTGGTCGGTGATCATTTTGTCACCTTTTATCATTTTCGCAACACCGCCAGTAGCGACGAAATACACGATACCGAATACAGAATAAAGAATCAAGTAAAACATCGCCGCCGAATAAATAAAAGCTATAAAGATTTTCTTTATCCCTTTCCTGTCCTGGATTCGCTTTCGACTCCTTCGTCTTCGCAGATCTTGATCAAATGTGCGTTGTACAGCAGTGTACAGATGGCGATCTTTCGATACATCTAAGACCATCTAAGAACCCTAGCTTTCCTTGATCGCGGTCTTGAAGGCTACAAAAATATTTAATCGTCCGTTAATCGTCTTTTTGGCGTCTCGGAACGGCCAAAATGTTTGCCACGAAAGCACGTCCACATGCGGTTATTTCGATTTACAACACTTTCCGCTCACCCCTAGGCAAAGTGGAGACAAATTTCACACTCATCTGCCCCTCCCACTAATCTTTTATTTGCTACATCCCAGAT
The DNA here is from genome assembly GCA_029204205.1 of Desmophyllum pertusum. Taxonomy (NCBI): domain Eukaryota; kingdom Metazoa; phylum Cnidaria; class Anthozoa; order Scleractinia; family Caryophylliidae; genus Desmophyllum; species Desmophyllum pertusum. Next base: position 5,243,548 of record MU825396.1, read on the forward strand.
TCTGGACACACGTGACCAGACCAGACCAGGGTCTCTCTTCTCTCGCTCCAGGGGGCGGGAAGATGAGAGACCCTGGGAACGAGGTTGTGCTGTTGTACTGAAAAAATATTCGATTATTATTGTTATTATTATCTCCATCTCCATCTCCATCTTCACCTTCACCTTCATCTTCATCATCATCACAACCACCTCCATGCCAGTCTTCATCTCAGCGGAGGCCTCCCCACTGTAGCACCTGTGGTCATCTCCAGCAAGGTCATCAAAGGCTTACCTCATGAGGAGCATTGGGTAAGTCTTGTCCAGTTTGCCCCTCTCAGTTATGTGCAAGAGAGGGGCATTCTTTACCTTGTGCATGCCAGTGGTGTTCCAGACAACCACAAACAAACATTCATCCACCTTTTTGTTCTCTTTCGCAGGGTCCATCGGTTGTACGGGAAACACATGTCAGTCCAGATGTAACTGAATGGCTAATTTTTGTTTCCCAATCAACAGTTACAGCTGGTCAATTGGGCAGTAATGCCTGCACAATTATTGCTCTTTATGGTGCTGTTAATTTTCTTTCATCTTCTACTAACTGGATTTTGCCTTCACCTCACAGTTTACCACCAGCATTTATTTCTGTTTTTAAGCAACTTATGATTTATGGAAACCAGAGCTACAACCGGCTTGGCAACCAGCAGCCAACTTACAGTGCTCCTGAGAAAAAAAGTTAGTATTATTATTAAATCATCAACCATCCACAGCTGGGATTTTCAGGGTGGTAAAATATGAGGATGAATACCAGTTTAACAGTTTTTCTCTTTTTGCAGATAAACCTCTGCATCTGGTGACAATACCAAATCATGCCAAGCTTGCTGCAGTATTGATCTTGCCACCAGACAAATCAATGCTTCTTCTTATAGGTTCAAATGGTGAGGCTTGTCTACTGGAAAGCCACACCCATCTTGATACAGGGGCAATTATAGCAGCTTCTGGGCCTGGCAAGTTAAAAGAGATAGCTTCATACATTGATTTTACAGCGAGAAGGGATTGGACATCCAACCCCACCCCTTTTGATGTCACTTTTGTTACTTTGTTGTAGTGTAGGTTGTGTAATATTTATATTTACCTACACTGCTCACTGTATTTTATATTTATATATTTTATACAGTCAGTATATTATACATAATTATACATATTGATCATTCAATTGAACAATTTGTCTATCTTATCTCATGTCATCACATGATATGTTATCTTTTCACATATTATCTTATCTCATCTTATCTCATCTCATCTTATCTTATCTTTTCACATATCTTATCTTATCTTATCTCATCCCATCTTATTTGATGTTATCTTTACACATATCTTATCTCATCCCATCTTATCTGATCTTATCCCATCTTATCTGATCTTATCTTTTCACATATCTTATCTTATCTCATCTTTTCGCATATCTCATCTTATCTTATCTCATCTTTTCACATATCTCATCTCATCTTATCTCATCTTTCACATATCTCATCTTATCTCATCTTTTCACATATCTCATCTCATCTTATCTTATACCATCTTATCTTGTCTTATCTTATCTTTTCACATATTATCTTATCTCATCACATCTTATCTTGTCTCATCTCATCTTATCTAGATCTATCTATCTATTAGTCTATCTATCGGTCAATCTATTGGTCTATCTATCTATTCTATTTATCTATCTATTCTATCTGTCTGTCTGTCTATTTATCTATCTACACTATATGTATCTGTTGATTTAATATTTAATTATCAATTTTTTTATCTCATCCCATCTTATCTAATCTTATCTTTTCACATATCTTATCTCATCCCATCTTATCTGATCTTATCTTTTCACATATCGTATCTCATCCCATCTTATTTGATCTTATCTTTTCACATATCTTATCTCATCTGTTGACATATCTCATCTTATCTTATCTCATCTCATCTTTTCACATATCTCATCTCATCTTATCTCATCCCATCTTATCTTTTCACATATCTTATCTCATCTTTTCACATATCTCATCTTTTCACATATCTCATCTCATCTTTTCACATATCATCTCATCTTATCTCATACCATCTTATCTTGTCTTATCTTATCTTTTCACATATTATCTTATCTCATCACATTTTATCTTGTCTCATCTTATCTAGATCTATCTATCTATTAGTCTATCTATCGGTAAATCTATTGGTCTATCTATCTATTCTATTTATCTATCTATTCTATCTGTCTGTCTGTCTGTCTATTTATCTATCTACACTGTATATGTATCTGTTGATTTAATTATCAATTTTTTTGAATTTTTCCAGCTCTTCAAACAGGATGAGAAGGTATGCACATATTTTAGTTAAGGTCCACATTGCTCAAGGGAGTGGGTGACATATATGAGCTGATGTATTGACCCATTTAAAACTATATTAAAACCAAGGAAATCATTTTTATGGAAGACTGTAATCATTGTTTAACTGCATGACGGCATTCACACCCACCCTGATGAAGTGTGAAAACTAGGAAAACTAGGAAAATCTTTTCAGGCCCAAAAACTCATGATTTCCCGGAAGGCACCCAAAATGGTTATCAATAACCAATTAGCGATAAAATGTTGCTTGCTAGTGCTGTTGTACTGTATTGTTCCCTCTCCCCAAAAAAGTGCACTAAATCTGATTTATATGGTGTTGTGTCTGAAAATATTCCATACACCAAGGAAGGTTTTTGGTTTGAACCCCCACCCTACTAGAAATTCCAGTTTGGCTTCATATCTTTCTTCTAAATTTTGGCTTTTGAGACCCTCCTCCCCATCTGAATTTGCAATGGCCTTCCTTGGAGTGGGTATGGATATTTTCTGGAACTGCACATTCCTTATAGTCGGCTACTAAGTTATGCTGATAAGGATTAGTGCTTAAATACAAATGAACAAAAGGACTTCCATGTAGGGAGTGTCAGGCTGTTTTAACCCAGTTTTTGAAATAACAGCCCATTCCTCTTCCCAAGAAATTATCCTCGATGAGTCCTTTGAACAAATATACATGTAAGTCCAGCTAGGGCTAAGTTATAGTCATAATCTTATGGTATTTTTCCACCTCTGTTGTACCATTGATTGATTTCCAAAACATGCCAGGAGTACAAAGAGACTAATTTAGCACAGAGATGCAAAAGTGTAGGCTTTCTGAAATAGAGACACTTGTTTTGGACAAACATGCCTTAATCAGATAGCCTACCATAAATTGTCATTTCCCACCTTTTAAAAACTCTTGCAGTTGATTTTCAAACTTTTTATTGTCTCTCACTTCAATTATTTGAGTGGAGCCATTGTCCTATGAAGTTAAGTTGAGAGTTAATGTTGCAAATATTGTTATGTCTTGAGAAAGAAAGAAATTGATCAAATGAAAGAAACAGACATCTCATTGTGAACTACCACTGTTGTAGTTCAGTTACTGTTGTTGGCTCTCAGAAGCTGTACATGAATATATCTCTGTCACTTGTTTCAGTAGTTTAATACATAATTACCTGTAAATATTCACAATGTAAATATTAATCAGTGCAAGAAAAGTGTTTTGTATAAGTATTTGTATCACAGATACATAGTTGGGATGAGAAAATAAACTCTGACAAAAGTTGATTAATTTAATGTTTTCAGCCTGTGCGGCTATGTAAACATAACATGATGTTCATAAAATAAAATGTACAATTTATGAATGAAATGTAAATAATATGTACAGCATGTATGGATCATGTAATTTATAATTTTTATTTAATTACTATAATGTAAATAGAACACTGTAACCTAACCTGTAGTTTTTATTGTATACAGTATAAAATGGAGACCTGTATAGATTGGGTGATTTTCTGGAATCACCCATTAATAAATGCAGTATGGACATGAAATGCGAGTCTCTAATATCCCTTTATTAAATCAGTTCCACAAATGTTATCTGATAGATACAATATGAGCGGCAGATCTGTATGGGCATTTACAGATATGACACAAATATTCCCGGGGGGAGGGGGTACTCCCTTATATAAGCTATATAGGTATGTACGGCACCAAAGGGAACGGTTTTTGGTCTGAAATAGGTATAGATTTTGACCATTTTTGTCTGAAATAGGGTATGTTATGGTAAATTACTATCAAGTCTATGTGCCAAAAGCGCAAAGAACTTGACGACCAAATTTTCACTTGTCGGTCCAAACTTTATAACATTTGTCCAGCCATTTTAGTCAAATCCATTCGTGACAAAATCCAGCAACCCAATTCTAATCTTTTTCCACATTTGAACCAAATTAAAACTCAGAAACTTGAACAATTAGTCGGTCCGCACGCTACCACGATTAACAATTCATTACTTGATAGCCAAAATACTGTAGTCACCATTCCAGAAAACTTGCCGCTTTCTGATCCCGAGAGATCTGTTCTTAGCAAAGGCCTTAAGTTTGTTCCCATTTCTAAGCAAGTCGACAAATTTTCAGTTAAACAAGATGCAGAAAAATTTCTACGCCGGGTTCAACTTAAAGATTTTTTCATGACAAAGATAATTCTGAAACCACTGAAAAAGATGTTTTTGAAACGCTTAATGTCCGCAAATCGAAATGGACTCCCCCAGGGGTGTATACAAAGCCTGGGCTAGGCCATGGCCCGGGTCATGGCCCACCCTATGGCCTACCATATGGCCTACCATAAATTTTATATTTTTACCGAAAAAAGAAAAAATAAGAACAACTTACGTTCAGGGATCAAGCGTGTAAAGATCGAGCGATGACCGCCATGTTTTTTATCAAACTCATCCCCAGGGCCCATCCAAGACGCCATCTTGGATTCAAGGCACAGAGACTCCTGGGAGAGAAAGGTTTGCCACGATGGCCGATCATCTCGCGGGTGATTTTATAAAGGTAAGCAATCTGATATTTTCTATCTGAAATTAGGCCATCGAGTCAAGTGTTACTGTCAGAATAATCATTGATAACAGTGCTTTGACCCCATGATATATTTATCTTACATCTGCAAAGGTCATTGGATATTTACATAAAGCACTCTGAATATAATCAATTGTTTCTTTAATAGCATTATTTATGTCAGACAACAACTGATTTTAAACATAACATTTTGAACTTAAACTTTTTGTATAAGGGTTGTAAGGTTAGGGACATTTCGATGTAATCTGTTGTGGAGCATTGACAGTTTATTTTCTGTTTATATATTTTTGGTGTATTCTTTTGATCAAATTGGGACAATTGATAATCTTTTGTCCAACTCACTGAGGTGGTGCATTTGAACATAAACAATTCATCAAATGAGTTCAATTCTCCCATGCGGCCCCCATCCTTCCCTGCAGCTTAACAGATAGGTACATGCACACTGTTCCTATACCACAACATAATAATAATAATAATAATAATAATAATAATAATAATACATGATAAAATCACTTTTTCCAAAATTGCAATAGAATCAGAACCAAATTGAAACTATCAAACTATTGCCATTAGGGTTGGAAAAGCTGGAGGATCTTGAATTAGTCAGTGATGTTGAAATGGATTTCCTTGCAGACGATCAGGTTCCTTCAGCTATTGTTGTGTCACACGCTGTGAGTCATACTACTAAACCTGTTCCTCGAAGGCTCTTTGATGTTAATGATCCTGAAGACGCAAATGGAACTGACTGTGATAGCGTTGAATCCAATGTTTGCAACCAGTCATCAGCTTCGAGTCAGCTTCCGAGTAGCCCAGAAAAACTAGATACTATATGCAAACATGTACTGCAGGGAGTTTTCACTGAAAAGGACTTGCAAGCACTATCAGCAAAAGCAACACAACTCATCAAGGAGGGATCAATTCGAGATGGTTTTGATTCTGAGTCATTTTGTTAAGAGTACGTCTTCCAGCAATCCTCACTGTGAAGAAGTTAGCCTCCGGGATGTTTGCTTGTGACAAAGAGTGTCTTGGGTACAAGACGGGAAAGCTGTGTTCGCACGTAGTTGCAGTGGCCTTCTGCGAAAACCAACTTCAAGAATTCCTTTCCAAGTTCAAGGTCGGAAGGAACAAACGGTCACCAAACGTCACTTCTTTAACAACATTTGGCGTCAATGCAAGTGCTGGCAGGAAACGACCTGTTGAATCCAGACCCCAGCGTAAATCACCTGACACAATGACATCTGTGATGACTATAGAGGAACCTTCAAGGGGAACTATCGCAGACGTACTTGCCAGTGACAGTGGTGGAGCAGAAGCAGAAGCCTCAAGTGATCCTCTTCGCATCACTATACGTAGAAGTCGTACAGCGAAGCCTGTGGTGTCGCCAATTACTACAACGCCCTTTCAGCTAATCAATATTGCAGGCAAAATCAGGAAGTGTGCAGGATGTTGGAAGGACTTGAAGACTGGTCCAGATGAACACACACGTAATCACCTGGATGAAAGTCTCTGTATCAGGCACAAGGAACACAACTTCATTTGGATTGAGTCCCACCAACACTGGAAACAAACATTCGAAAACAAACATTACCATGTCTTCCTCAATTGCATACAAGGCAGGAATCCCACTTTTGATGCGAAGACAGTCCACCTTGGTCTCAACCACACACTCGGTGCAGAAGTGCAACATTTAAAGGACAGGCTACAATGTTAAAGGAGAAGTTGTTTGCATAATGAACACACAAATTCTACTCCATTTTAAACAATTTTGTTGAGTTATGATTGCCTTTCTTATATTGTCGTTACATTTCAGATATTATTTTATGTTAAACAAAAATGTTCAAGTTGCACAGTCAGATACCTTGTGTTAGATCATAGTTAATAAAAAGGATGGTTATGAAGCCCGACAAAAGTCTTTGTTATATGTTTTTGTTCGCTTTTTTTGGCCTTGACCCTGCACAAACCTGACAAAATACAATAGGTGTTTATGTGTGTTCAAGCAACTAACCAATAGAAACGTTTCGATTACGTAATTCACGCATAGTGTATGAGTGCAAAACAAAAGATTGTGCAGGGTCGTGGACCTTCCAACATAAATCTTGGCGTCTTTGTTTGCTCCTTTGAAGTTTGCCGGGCTTCATAACCATTTCCCTCTATTAACTATGGTTAGATGCATGACCAATCGAAGGGAAAAACAATTGTTGTGTTACATGTATGATTGCCTTTCTTATATTGTCGTTACATTTCAGATATTATGTTGTCATAGTTAACTATGGTTATGTTAAACAAAAATGTTCAAGTTGAATAATCAGATACTTTTTGTTAGATGCATGACCAATCAAAGGCTCTTTGTAGCTAAATCTTTTAAATTTTTGTAACAGTTACATGAGATTTGAAAGTAAATGTTAGTGTTGAGAATACTGTGCCGTGCACCTGTTCACTTATAAAAACATGGTACAAAATTGATTGGAGATTTTTAAGAATTTTATTTTGGTGAAACAGCAAAGATTACCATTTCACTGCATTGAGAGCATCTGAACCACTTTGTAGAACAGAGCAATGATGACATAACAAATTTCGGCTTTCGTTACTTTTAGTTGTGTCCACCATAATTATAGGAAACTGAACTGTCTAAATGAACGCGCGGATGACGAATTCCCGGTGTTACAAATCGAACCGTTCCGGTGGTAATCAAACTCAATCAAAACAACAAATTTGTGAACGTTCGATTTCCGAACCCAATCAAACAAAATCGATCGATGCAAATCGAACCAAATCACGCGATTGCGTTCGATCGTGTTCGATTGATCGAACGTTCGGCTTGGTTCGATGAGTAAAGCCGGGAGAATTTACAGATGTAAACGGCTATAATATGTCATGGGTTCAAAGCACTGTTAGGGGTGGCGAATGGTCTTTAAAAAATAAGGGTCTCGCAAAATTTTAGTCAAATTTCACGGGTATTGCAGCCTCGTTTTTTGAGCAGTTCTGTACATCTCGCAGTCTTGATGTTTTTGAAAAGCCGTTTTGGAGTCTCAATCTCAGTTTCGCAATCTAAAAACTCAAAAAGCCTCTGGCTCGAAGAGAAAAATGCTCGTCTCGCAAAGTCTCGAATTGACCATTCGTCCCCTTACTGTTATCAATGACTATTCTGACAGTAACACTTGACTCGATGGGCTAATTTCAGATAGAAAATATCAGATTGCTTACCTTTATAAATTCACCCGCGAGATGATCGGCCATCGTGGCAAACCTTTCTCTCCCAGGAGTCTCTGTGCCTTGAATCCAAGATGGCGTCTTGGATGGGCCCTGGGGACGAGTTTGATAAAAAACATGGCGGTCATCGCTCGATCTTTACACACTTGATCCCTGAACGTAAGTTGTTCTTTTTTTTTCTTTTTTTCGGTAAAAATATAAAATTTAGGGTAGGCCATAGGGTGGGCCATAGGGTGGGCCATGGCCCAGGCCATGGCCTAGTCCATGGCCTAGCCCAGGCTTTGTATACACCCCTCCCCCAGAGGGTCAATTTGCTTCCTTATACTTTTTTGTCAAAAAATGCCGCCGTGACATTCAAAAAGTTAACTTCAATTACAACACCAAATTGTCTAACTTATCCAAAGAAGAATGGACGGCTCTCAAAAACCTCGGCAAGCGCAAAGACATTGTCATCAAATCGGCCGACAAAGGCGGTGCTTTAGTTGTTTGGCGAACCGATTTATACCAACAAGAAGCTTTTCGGCAACTTTCCGACACCGCTTTCTATGCCAAAATTGACAAAGACCTCACTCCAGTCAACCAAAAAATTGTGAAGGAAACTATTCAGGACCTCATCTCCAAACAAGAATTACCACCTACTGCCCAAAATCTCGTTATTACTACTCCCAGGACTTCTGTTATTTACTTCAAACCTAAAATTCACAAGACCAACAACCCGGGCCGCCCTATTGTTTCGCTTATAGCTACCCTACCAAACTCATTTCCAGTTACCTTGACAAAATCATGGCACCGATTGTTAAATCTTTACCTACGTACATAAAAGACACCAACCACGCACTGACAATTTTTCGTGATTTCAACTTCGCCAACGAAAACAAGTTTATTTTCACTATGGATATCACATCTTTATACACTGTAATCCCCAACAACGAAGGACTTCAAGCGCTTAAACATTTTTTTGACCAACGTACCACCAAGGAGCCCAGCACTGAAACACTGCTTCGCCTAGCCGAATTAGTTTTAACACTAAATTGTTTTTCATTCTCTGGAAATTTTTACAAACAAGTCAATGGAGTCGCAATGGGAACAAAAATGGGACCAAATTATGCCAATCTCTTCGTAGGTCACATTGAAAATCAACTTTTAAATAGATATACCGGACCTAAACCAGAACTTTTCGGCCGTTACATCGACGACTGCTTCGGCGCTGCTTCTTGCTCTAAAGACGAACTCAATCAATTTATTACATTTGTTAACTCATTTCATCCAGCCCTTAAATTTACGTGGGAAATTTCTGAATCTTCAATCGCCTTTTTAGACATCAATGTTTCTATTAGTGGCAACGGCCTATCAACTAGTGTTCACTACAAAGCAACGGACTCCCACAGCTATTTACTCCATTCATCTTCTCACCCACCGCATGTTAAAAACTCCATCCCTTATTCTCAATTCCTTAGACTTCGACGTTTATCTAGCGATGACTCTGACTTCACAGCCAAGTCAGACGAAATGTGCAAATTTTTCAAAGACCGCAATTATCCCGACTCCGCTGTCACTACAGGACGAGACCGCGCGCTACAAACCGACCAACAAACTGCGCTATAAACGTCACAAAGGTCCAGGGAAGAGATAATTCCATTTACACGTACCTACCACCCACAAAACCACGCCGTGAAAAACATAATTTTAACCAACTTCAAACTACTCCAAGACGACCCGAAAACAGGCAGAATTTTTTCACAACCACCACTTGTTTCCTTCAAACGAGACAAGAATCTCGGCAACTTTTTAGTTAAAAGTTCTTCTTAAGGATGTTCGCGCCAAATTCTTCCCATGTTCAGAATTTTGTTAAACTTTTTCTGCAGTTAGGTAATGATAAACTCATGACAGAAACGCAAAAAAATTGGGGGTCACCGTGCTCGTTTCGGAGATAAAGCGCATTGAATATCGTAGTTGTTCTAGAATTTGTGGTCACGTAAGGCGATATCGGGTTCATTGCTATTAGCAAAAATTAAAGTAAAATGGAGAACTCTAGATAAGATGGATGTGTTTATTTCAATGCAAATAGGCCTATTGAGTGACGTTTTGCAGCTGATGTCATTTCTTCATGTAAAATGAGCCTTACAGAAGGATACTTGTAAGTAATGAACACCCAAATTCGTAGAAAAATTTGATCGCAAATGAGTAGAAAAAGCGAAAAAATCATAACTTCTCACGTTCAGATTTTGTTTGTTTTTTGTTAAAATGGAGAGAATCAGTAAAGGAAGTGATCTATGAAAAGAAAAACAGGAGTCACCGTGCATCCAAGAGAGTAAAATCCTCGCCAAGTCATTGAAGCGGCCTCCAGCACTATATTTGTCCAGTTCTATTCTCAGCGCACGCGCTGGATGCATGACGTGGTGCGCGTATATGGCATGAATAGCGTGCGCAGTAAGGATGCGCACTAGCAATGGGCGCGAACGTCCTTAAAACCAACAAACAACCAGGTTCTTTCAAATGCGCGCGTGCGCGCAATGCAACACCTGTCCCTTCATTCACAACACTGTCAACATCTCAGGTCCAAAATGCTCAATCAAAATCACCGATCGTTTTGACTGCACATCCACTAATGTAATCTACTGCATAACTTGCACTCTGTGCAAAATGCTTTACATTGGAGAGACAGGAAGAAGACTAGGAGATCGCTTCCGCGAACATTTGAGAGACGTTAAAAACAACGATAGAGATGCCTCTAAACCTGTGTCTAAACATTTTAATCTTCCCGGTCATTCTTTTGAAAACATGATTGTTTGCGGCCTTTCCCTTCATCAAGGCAACACTGAAAGTCGTAAAACTTCAGAACACAAATTTATCTTTCAAATCGGCACCTTGGCTCCCCATGGGATCAGCGAACACTTCTCGTTTAACTAACTAATTTATTCATGCATTCTCCATTACCATACTTCCTCCAATCACAGAACTCCTTATACTCTAGTATATAAACACACACAACCCACAATCCTCCACTTTGCTCTGATGAAGGGCTAACGCTCGAAACGTCAGCTTCTAGAAATTCGCTACGGCGGTTAATTTACCTTTATCAACTCCGAGTTGATAATCAACATAGTGTTTCACTTGCCCGCCGACGCAGCACCACAGTTTCATTAGAAACTAATCACTATGTTTTGTTCACTCTGGCCTGGAATTTGGTTTGGCTTTTAGACAAAACTATTTTTGGCCATTGACATCAAGGACTTTGAAGCCCTTCTCAAATGTTAATGAAACCCATTCCTGGGTAGCTGAAGTCATGTATTAGACACGTGTACCAATTTTACAGGTCTGAAATAGGGTATCGATTTTTGGGTCAGGTCTGAAATAGAGTATGGAAAATCACATATTTTTGTCTGAAATAGTGTAAGAGTTTCAAGAAGCAGTCCACACACCCCCACCAAAAATTTCAGGGAGTACCCAGGGGGGGGGGGGGGGGATATTGTATCAAGCTTATGACACAAATGCATCTAATTGATCATGTTTTATATCAACTATTTTCTTGGCTATATAATTCATTTTTGGCGAGTAAATTGAAAGTTATGTAAATCAGGGCAAAATTTGTATTTTCTTTATCAATTAAATGGGTATGTATATCTTCGGCGACTTTAATACTAGGTTTTTGACAGAATTCAAAACATTTTAAGGTTTGATTTCTGATTTCGCTTGCTTTCATTGAAAGACATGTGGTGCCAAGTCCTGAGAAAATGCTTCTTTCCAAGAGAGGTGTGAACTGATGATTCGAAGTGCCTAATTTTGATGTTGCAATAGCCCACTTTCCCTTGTCTTTTTCGCATGCATTGCCACTTTAAAGTTTACTCTGTTAAGGCCATGTAATTTTTTCATTATTAATCTGTTCTCGGTTGAAAGCGATTTCTGTACTAAGCACTAGTTAAGGATATCTGGCTCAGAGAAAACCTGGCTGCGACAAGATTTGCCGCGTAATATTTGCTATTTCACTTGTTATTTTACAGATCAGAGCAATATAATTGAAAAACCCTTGAATATACTCGAAATTTCATTCTTTTTATATGACTGGAATTTTCAGATGTCAAAAGTAGCCAAATAATGGACATATTAAGGAAGACTAAGGTAAGGTGTGATGCAATTTTGACCGTTTAAAAATAAAAAGTGTTCAGCAGTTGACGTCTCCAATTACATAGAGTCTCGTGACAATTGTCTGCACAGCCGATTTCATAGCGATTTTTCGAGAGTTGTTGTTTGCGAGGAGGTTGTCTATCCGCAAATATTGCGAAAATATTGCTTTCATCTGTTTCTTTTGATGTCCTCTAAAAGAAAAAGAAACTGTGTCCGTTTTCGTCGGAAAAACCAAGGCCAAAGAAATCGAAATTGGACAAGAAACCGTTCATCAACAAATCTGCCGCTTCACTTGCAGCGAGTGACAAAGGTGTCTCCTACCACTTCCAAATCCATTAAAAGCAAAAATGAAAAGTCGCCCTAGCACAGTCGTTTTGTGATCTCGTCGGTTTCATCTGATGATTTGTTATTATCATCAATTTGAGGCGCCGTTTGCCCTGTTCGCTATCGCCTGGCTATCGTGAGTGTTAACTTCGTTCGCTTTCCTTTCCTTTTTATCGTGATGTTGTATTGGGTTAAAGAAATTCGTAAGAAATTTGGATCAGAAGACAAATTATTCTTATAATAACAGGCATCAATTTTTCCATGGCCGGCCGCGGCAAATATCAAATTGCTTGTGAATCAAAAGAAAGTACTCTGTTTTATGTAGGCTGTCAGTCACAGTCCTTTTGTTACCAAAGTAACTTAACGCTTTGTATCAATTAACTGGTTGTTCACTTCACATGTATGGTGAAATTAATCTCATTATACCAAGAAGCCGCCCAAATTCTATTTTGTTTTGTTTCTCGAAACAAAAATTACGAAGAATCGTACGTGCATTTTGAGTTCCAAGTCAACAACCTCTGGGCCAATTTCGCTGAAATTTGGCCAAACTGCTCTCAAATAGGTAATCTTAAAATCCGGGTCTGCGATTTTTTAATTATTGTTTCATTCAAAAGTTATGGCTGTTTTTCTATAAGCAATGCTATTTCTTTTACCCCGTCACTTTGACTGCTTGTAAAAAAGGAACTAATACAGTTATAAAAAATCGCACACTGTTTTTGACATGAATGTGTGAAGAAGACATTGCAGTAATAATCGTTTTGTTCCGTTCAGTTTTGGTGCACGTGGAACTCGTTTTGTGAAGTCATGTACTTTTGAAAAAAGCTCTCTATTTTCGACTCGCATTAAAATGTTACTCCTATAAAAAGAAATAGTCGTAAACTACAACTATTAGGCTTTCCGAAAATGTATGGCTTATAGGGGTTTTCTTAAAAACAATAAACGCAAGAGCGATTTGCGCAAAGACAGTCCGTAGGGGTGGCTGATACCTTAAGGAACAGTTTTGTGATATACCTGGATCTACACTTTCCAAGCTAAAGGAACTACATTCAGAAGTCTTTATGGAAGTTAATTTGGGGAGACTACTCGTGTTTTTAAACTTTGTAGAGCAACTAGGATTGACCAAGGAGGAATGGGAACAATTATTTGACTTTCTCCTACCCACTCTTAATCAGATAGGAGAATAGGTATATAAGTGTGCAATGTGAATAGAAATGTCATTAATGTAAAACATTCAGTAAACTCACTAGTCAGTGATGGGTTGCTTGCTATCCACCTTCATCCTCTTTTGGATTTGAACAAATTTTTAATCACATTCGCTGTGTATTAGCTTGTTGTGGTGATAAAGTGGTTGTTCAAAACTCAGAATTTTGTGATGGAGAAAAAACTAACCGGCATTTACCTCAATCGCAAGTTTTGGTGGTTTAGATGCTGTTTACAGAGCAGTCAAAGAGGAAGGAAAGAGTAAGATTTCTCGCAAACAAGTTCAAGATTGGCTAAGTCAACAAGACGTTTACACACTTCATAAACCTGCCCACAGACATTACAAACGAATTCGAGTCATTGTATCTGGTATAGAAGCACAATTCCAGGCTGATCTTTGTGACGTCCAAAGCCTCAGCCGCTACAACAAGGGTTATAAATATCTACTTACCTGTCTGGATATTTTCAGCAAGTATGCATTTGTAGTACTTTTAAAGATGAAACAAGGTCAAGAACTAGTGAAGACTTTTCAAACCATTCTATCATCTAGATGCAAACCATCTAAACTACAAACCAATCAGGGTACTGAATTCCTTAATCGGGTGTTCCAGAAATTCCTGCGAGGCAATAACATTGATTTCTTTACAGTCAGTTCGAGACTTTAACCAAACATTTAAGAACAAGATGTACATATATTTCACTTATAAAAACACTCTCTGTTACATTGACACACTACCTCAGTTAGATAAATCGTACAATAACACATACCATCCCAGTATTAAGATGAAACCAAGTCAGGTTACTAAAGCTCTCTGGGGACTCTGCAGGCGGGGTTTCTGCATCTCAATTGGCTGTCGGCATCTGCGGTATCCACAGTGTTGACATATGGCGCAGCAAAGGCGTGAAATGCTTGTAAACCTTTAGAAGCGAAAAAAAACTGACTTTTTTCTACGCGAGTGGTTCCTCTTTGAATGAATTGATAGGGTATGAGAATTTGATGGATTGCCTTGACATTTGGCCCGCAGATTCCCAAGACATCAAACAAAAATACCTTGTGAGGGATTTCTGTTTTTCAAAATTGATCTCCCGCAATGGCCTTCATCGTAACGCGTATTGGTAAATTTTTGATAAGCAAACTTGACAGAAAAATTGCAAAGCAACCAATAGGAAAATCGAGAAAGCCTCACACGGTTTTGAAGATTAACGCCTTGTGATTGATATAATGCAGCAGTAACGAAACAATTTTTATTGGATAGTGCATTTCATAACCTTTACATTGATATATAGGTCTACGGTAACCTTCTTAAGTCTAAAAAAATATCATTATCATGTAAGTAAATAGGGAGCAAAGCACAGCACAAAGTTCAGTAAAGACACCATGTAATTTCATTTCAACGTATTTTATTGAGTAATCGCAATAAAGATTACATGATCATACATCATAGTTTATAAATGCAACCAGCGAGCAGCTTGTGGGTGTGGACTTGCAACTCTCTGCCTTTGTTTTTTCACAGGAGATGATGATGAGGGTGTAGCGTGATGGGCTATCTGGTGTCTCTTCCCGAAGTCTTGTTTTAAACTCCCGTATGGCGCTCTGACGTTGTGGATTGCGCACTAGGTTTTCGGGAACGTTCATTCGTGCCAGGCCTCTCGCAAACACTGACCATCCGACTGGCTCAATAGTGCAGCAGTTTGGTGAAATATTTTGAGTGGATTGCTCATTTTGGAGTACAAGCATGAAACTTGGCAAAGTGATAGAGCTTCAGGTATTGAGTAATTCTGGATATGGAGGCACTTCTCTGGAGGAATCTTCCGTGTTTAAAACAATGTTACAAATTGCCAAATTATACCCCCGCGAAGAATTTTCATTTCTACATTTTAAGTCTAAGATAATGATAATAATAACAATAAATATTGCTGACAACTCGAGCAGCAAAATGAAGTTGTTGTCTCTTGATCTATTTAACACGCGATGAGTGATGTCCGTCCCAGAAACTGAACAATATGCTCAGTGTAAAATAGGTACAAATTATGCAAATGAAGGGCCCGGTGCGAAGGTTTGACATTTAACAAATTGTTGTTTTGCTTTGGTAATCTGCAACTGGAGTGAATTTTGCTAGGTCATCACAAATAACTGTGGAAATGGTGAAGATAGAATCACTGTCATAAAATAATGACTTAGTTATAATTAGCCTTGTCATACAGAGCATATAGGGGCATTCCGCTTTATTGCTGTGCATGTAATCCGTAAAGGCTTTGGGGCCAGAGAAAGCTCTAGCAATGCCAGCATTTAATGTATTCATGGGATGTGATCAGACCTCCTATTTCGCTGGCAAAGGAAAATTTATCGGCGTGGGAGGCTTGGATGGCAGTTGACAAGGTAACATTAGCATTTTCAGCAATCAGTAACTCTCCAAGCAAAGAAGTGTCAGAAGTAATCGTAGAAAATGTATTAGACTTTGAGAGATATGTAGTTCTCCTTTATGACAGAACAAGCACATGTCGTACAGTAAATGAAGCACGGAAAGACCTGTTTACTTAAAAGGGGAAGACTATGGATGCAATTCCACCAACTTCTGCTGCACTCTTCCAGCACATCAAGCAGGATATTGTTGGGAACAGGCATTGGTTCCCAAGCCATTTCTTCCTTCGCCATCTGAATGGGGATGGACAAAAACAGGAAACGAGCGATGGGAGCTAGTGTGGATCCCGCTACCTGAAGCGTTAAAAGCATGTCAACAGCGAACTGAGTGAGCTGTCAGCGACATAAGGGGTGTAAGGGGAACTGTAAGTGTGCCAAGTAAAGGCTTACATGCACCGCCTTGTGCAAGTGTGGGGGTGCCTGCGAGGACAAATAAAGGAAACAGACCAAATGATGCAAACATAGTCTGTATAAGCGCATTTAGGTCATTACACAGCACAGACCAGCAGCAAAGAGGTTGACAAAGAACACACATGGTGGTGCCAGGGTTGTCACAGAGCACAGACACGTCGTGCAGGTATCTTTTAAGAACATAGACTGGTTGCAAGGAAATCAGAGTAGAAGCAAGGATAAGTGGGGGTCATGTTGCAAAGCAAAAACGTGCGGCGCAGAAGTCGTCAGAGCAGAGACAGATTGCGCTAAGTTCGTGACAGAGCAAATGTGCTATGCAGAGCTAGCCAAAGGCAGATAAAGATTAGGTCTTCATAGGACAGAGATGTGCGGTGCAGAAGTAGCCACTTGAAGAACAGATATACAGATTGTGTTATAAATATAAATGTCATTACCATTACCATTGTGTTAAGGGCGTCACTAGGGTCAGATACATTATGCCGGCATAATTTTGAGCATAATACTATAGTTGGAGCATCGAGCATAATGCCGGCATAATGCGCATATTATCGGTTTTTGTTCTCTGTTTTCCAATAAAAATCAATATTCCATGAAAAATTAATGAGTGCAGTTTGTTTTGATTGCTCCAAGAAAGGATTTCACGTTATAAAGGCTTGGCTGCTTATTGAAGGCCTGGTACCCTGGTTGCCTATTTATGCCAGGCTGCTAAGCCCTCACAGTTCTCATCTCATCAGTCATGGCTGCCAGTTCGAGTTCGGAGATAAACGCTGTTGATTTGACTGGCTCGGAGCCATCAGAAGCTGTAAGGAATGCCTTGATGCAATTAAAAAGTCCCAAAGCTTCAGACCTAGCCAGAAGTCGGGTGGTTTCGTCAAATAAAACGAAACAAAATAGCGGCCGTGGACCAGGAAATATGCCCGCAAAGAAGTCAGGTAAAATGAAAACTAACTTTGTCGAAACAAGAATTAGAGAGTTCAAGGACGAGCCATTTAGAAATTCAAACAACAAGCTGTTCTGTGACGCCTGTCGTGAAGAAATTTCAGAGAAGGCAAGCATAATCAAGTGTCATGTAGGGTCCAAAAAGCACAAGTCAGGAGTTGAAAGGCTAGCGAAGAAGAAGAAAAAAGACATAACAGTACTAGACTTGATGAAGAAGTATGACCAAGAGGTGCACCCTAAAGGGGAAATGCTAAGCGACAGCCAGAGGCTTTTTAGGATTAAAGTAATGAAGATGTTCCTCAAGGCCGGTGTTCCCCTCCAAAAGATGGACGATTTCCGTGAGTTACTGGAAGAAGGTGGCTATCGTCTGACTTCTGTACCCAACATGCGGCAGCTTATCCCTTTTGTCAGGAAGGAGGAAGAAGAAACCATCAAGGGAGAGATATCTGGTAGTAATGTTTCTGTCATATTTGATGGGACCACAAGACTTGGCGAAGCGCTGGCGATAGTTGTTAGATTTATAACAGCTGACTGGGAAATAAAGCAACGGCTGGTGCGCTTACAACTACTAGCAAAATCTCTCAAAGGAGAGGAACTGGCGCGCAATACAACGTGCAAAACAACAGTCTCTGTGCATCAATGAGGGATGGAGCCTCAGTAAATGGAGCTGCCATGAGAACCGTGAAGATAGTCTTCCCGAAAGTGGTGGATGTCAGTTGTTTTTCTCATGCCATCGACGGTGTCGGCAGGCATTTCAACATCCCCACAGTCAAGCACTTTTTGCAGCTATGGAATGCCCTGTTTAGTCATAGTCCCGCAACTCGACTTGCATGGAGAGAGCGTACTGGCATCTCGAAAAATCCTACTCCCCAACAAGGTGGTGGAGTTGGTGGGAAGTAGCACAACAGGTCATGCTGCAGTTTGCCGAGATCCAGCCTTTTGTTCAAGAGAGATTGCAAACCGCTGTTAACAAAGCTACTCTGAGGCAAATCGAAGAAATATTCGCCGATGACCAGACGAAGTTGTTGCTCCAGGTTGAGTTAGGTGTCATCGTTGATGCAGGCAGGCCCATGGTTCAATCAACTTACATCCTGGAAGGAGATGGCACACTCGCTTGGCAGTGCTACGAGCAGCTTCTAGTTATCCAGAATGGCATCCAGGTCGCCAACCTTCCCAATCTCGCGGCGTTATCCAGGCACGTTTCTGGGGGAAATGCAGTCGTTGCCCAACAGTGCTATCAGCATGGTGTTGCAGCAATTCAGCCAGGATGGGAGTACTTCACCCAGACGGTGATGGGAGTCATGGGTCCCCAAGTGGAAATTTTCAAGGCTGCACGACTTTTCAGTCCTCACCAAGTCTGTCAGCTGCGCCCTGTAGCAAATGATGTAGATATTGTCACGTCTATCGCCTTTCTAAATGATCCTGCCCTGATTGCAAACCTGAAGAACGAGCTTCCAAGATACCTTGCAAAAGCAGATGGCATAGATGATGATGTTGACCCTATTGGATGGTGGAAGGCAAATGAAGCTGAGCTCCCATTTTGGTCTGCGGCAGCTAAGCTCGTCCTATTGATGCAGCCCTCATCGGCATCATCCGAGAGAGTTTCTCCATTCTTACAATGACATTTGGGCATTTACAGGATCTCGCCCTTCAAGACTACATTGAATGCTCTTTGATGCTTCAATTTAACAAGAGATAGAAAAGTAGAGTACTGAACCGAGGACAGTTTGAAACCTATAACGAACGGTGAAAATAGTGAGGTGTAAAGAAATAAGACATTTTCGTCAGAATGTTATTTCTTTTGTCGCTTGTAATATATGCAATAAAGTAGTTGTGTTTCTACTTGAAGAGCTAAAATCTGTCCAGCATAATGCGTTTTTTCTAGCATAATTTTGAGCATAATGCTATGATTTTGGAGGCAATGCTCAAAAGCATAATACTCGAATCTTCGAGCATAATGTATCTGACCCTAGGCGTCACAGAGCACATAGTGCGGCGTAGACCTTTGTGTAGATGTTACACGATGGAAGTGGATTGTTTTACGGTCAGAAAATAGAATTTGCACAATTTTTGAATGAACTTTATATAGGCAAAATATGTTAAGATTTAATTTCATGGGTTTACAGAAGTGAAATTGTCCTAAATCTAATTAAGGGTGCTAAGGCCTCGGTTTTAGGGGGTTTGGGTGAAAACATGTTTTCTATGTGTGTTTCTTTTTTTAACTTCTTCGTTGGAGAAATGAAATAATATCTTGCATGCGCGTTTTCCCCGACTTTTAGCAAGATTAATACTTTGAATGCGTTTTCCACTATTCTGGGAGGCTTCCGTAAGTGGTATATATGAATTTGTCCTCGCAGAGTGAAATTTAGTTTAGAATAGGAGGATTTACACCTGATCTATTTTGCTATTTATTGCTTTAATCCAAAAATGATGTTTCAGGTGTGAGGGCAGATTTGAGAAATCCAGTGACACGTTGAGTTTCTCAGGTGCACCCCATTTTCACTTGAATTTCTCAAAATTCAGTATCACGCGATAGCCAAGCCGTGGTATATCTTTAGAAGTATTGGTGGTCTTAAAATGTTCAAGTCATAGACACAGTCAATGTGTCTCGAGAAAATAATATTTTTGGTCTCGAAATGGTATTAAAATCAAGATATTATTTTTAGCCTCGTTTTCGTGCTGACTCAGGCTTAAACACCCTTGCACACTTTCCCCGTGAATATTCGAAGTAGCTGCTCCTGTGATATGAATGTTAGAAATTCTCTTACCCGTTTTGAACTGTTCAGTGATATTAAGATGTTACATATAATGCTCAAAGTTGTAATTATCTATGCAAATACCTCACTTTACAGGTCTATGCATTTGCATGAAATTGACAAGTAGTTCAACCTCAAGATATAAGTGTCCTTATATCCTTTTCACAGTTTTACACATAAATTGGTAGTTATATAACGGTGTAAGGCAGTTCCCAAAGATAATTTATGCCATAGCTGAAAATATGGGAGTACACATTTTGGCGAGTGCCTCTACATCCAAAATTACGTAGTATGGGAAGCTCTATCACTCTGCCAAGTGTCATGCTTGTACCCAAAGATGAGCAATTATTTCACCATATTCTTGGACTACAAAGCCTTTTCTATGGCGTAGTGTATCATTGATTAAATCCACTAAGTGAGAGCCAGGAATCACGTTGTTTTCGTACATGAGTTCCCCCTTATCATTCCAGTGTAACAGTTCGGTATTTTCTTTGATTTTATCTAAAAGTTGTCTAGCCTTAGTCTTATAGATCTTGGGAACACTCTTAATCACTTCTTGTTCTACAGCTGTCGGGGTAGCTTCTGGTTTCTTGAGTTCTTCGGTTTTCGTATTACTTTCTGGCTTTGACACTTCTACGGGTTGTTCACTCTTTGGTAATGTCGGGGATGCAATCTTCACGTTTAGTGGCTGGCTTTTCGCTGATCATAAAATGTCAGATAACATTGTAACACGCCATTGTACAATGTTGCCGTTTCTTCATCGTCAAGCTGTTTACTTGCCAAAATGTCTGTCATTTCGCTGTCTAAGTTTTTTAACTTTTGTGTCACAGGCGGAGTTAATATTGCTGTTGTTGTTGCAATCTGTCAGCATATTCTTGGGGACGAGAACCATTCGTCTGGTATGGTTCATTTAGGCAAGGATTGAACTTAGAACTCTTAAAACCGGTGGTAGCAAAACACTTAAAAAGTTTCCTCCGTGTTGTACCGATAGTTTCTTTTTCTTGTCGAGTGGAGTACTTTTCTGTGCCAAAGCTACCAAGGCTTTCTTATGAGTAAGAAGTTTTTTCTTTGCTGGTTTACTAAAAGGAACGGTTTCTTGTAAGACGTTGAGTACACACTCGCAGATGGTTCGGATCAAATCGTCACCTGTGACTTTAAGAATCGCTTTACGCTGAGCTGGAGTACACTTCACTAGGAGCTTGAGAAAGTCGTGGTTCTCTCTGTCTCTGTGCCATGCTCAACTGATTAAAATCGGTACGATGCACCCCTTTTATACCTTTTGTACATATGCATATTGAGTCTCCCTGGGAAAAATGTTGGTACGCAACCGGAAGTCACTTGGTGTTTTCGGTTTAAGATCACATAATAAATATCCATAGGACCTTTTGGTTGCATCCGAGGACGATTCTTGCATGTATTTGACATGTCCAGAAAACATTTGTTTGCCAAGGTGGTTAATTTGACAGCTATCTCGAGGAGATTCGAACAAAACCAAATAATGACAGTTTAAACTTAATCTCTCAGCTCTTTTCCACGGTGAAATATGTTTTGCAAAATAAATATCACGTTCAAGTTCCTGTGATGACAGCCTTTTGTGAAGAGATTCGTGATTCGTTTATCTTCATTAACCTCTTGCATTAGATCATCAATAACAACCAAATTATGGATCGAGGAATCAATCAATGATTCTAAATCCCTGGGAATACCTTCAACAAACGTGATGTTGGGGATACTCGTTAGCATATCATCATATAGATAGATTCCATAACACCAAATTATGTTTTGAGGTGCACCATCAATCATGTCTTCTCCCGATTCCAAAAGGCGTTTGACAAATGGACTTTTTTCACAACACGTTGGACCAGCTACAAGCGCAGGGAAAGAATGTTTCCACCTTGGATCCATGATATCAACTAAATGTTCATGCTACAATCACTTTGATTTATAGCAAAGAGTTATTCAAAAATAGTCTTGGGTTGGCTGTCTTTCTCATAAACACGAACCATGTTAGTATTCTGTAGTTTGGTAAATTGCAGCCAATATTTTCTCTCGATCTCAGATAATTCGTGTACTTTAGCCAAATGATTTGCTAATCGTACTAAGAACTTTGAACCACAACCTGGTATGGTACAATGTTCACATTTGAGTCTCTTCATGTTGACAGTATGAAAGTGGATTAAAATGATCAAAACTGTTTGCAAAATAAAATTTATCGTTGTTCTCAATGGCACCTCGGGAAGAGAAGAGAACAAAGTGGATGCTAATACTGTAGAAAGAAAGAGAAGGATAAAGCTACCGCAGAGGAAATGAGAAAACAAGCCATGGAAAGGAAGGGATAAACAAAGAAAAGGAAAAGCCGGGAGGAGGATGAAGGTGTGATGAAGGAAAAAAATTGTCTAAAAAAGAAATGTGACAAAGAAATGGCACTCCGTTAGAAAGAAATTGAGATAAAAAAGAAAGAACAGCAAGAGAAAGGTAGCGAGTTTGATGTTATGTTCAACCAGCAGCAAACCCTGCTGCAGGCAATGCAGCAGCAACAAGCACAACTGAGCCACACTCTGCATCTGATCATAGCCAACAAAACAAAACAATAATGTCTGCTGGAAAAAGTTGTGTCAAAGCACTGACTGTAATTTCCATACACATGCTGAGGCTGACATGTTATCGTTTTGTTTATTGATTTATTTTTTGCAGTTCATTTTTAGAATGCTGACATTAACACTGTTCCAATGCTCATTCAGTAATTTAAATGAAGACTTAAGAGCTATTCTCTGTAACAGTCAAGCAAAGTGGGAAATGAAAATTTTTCACCACCATTCAAATTTTGCATGCAGTTAGATATTCAGGGGGGATGTTCAAAAATACCCTTTGTTAAGGTTGCTACTTTATTGTTGGCATGGTAACGCCGAACGTTTGTTGGTGGCCAAAAACCTAAATTTTAACTCAGAAACTATTGTAAAAAGTGCAAAATGTAAACTACTGTTTTTCCAGTCCATTAAAACACTACGACTCAAGACTTGCAGCAGATATAAAACTATCATTCTAGTTTATATTTATGTATCTTTCTTTTTATAATATTAAATTTATATAGACTAAACGGTCAGTCAACTACATAGAGTTTCGGCCATTTGAGTAGATGGGTAAAACCAGCTAATCCTTTTCTTTAATTTCTCCAAAAGTACATCGATTCTAGAGCTGAAACTCAGCAGGTAGTTTACACAGATATTCTAGTTACTATATCTGTAAAAATCTCTGCGGGGCGGGCTCTCTTTTTCCCAAGGGCAGTTAACGAACAAACCTCAAAAATCAGTCTTTGTATATTTCGGCGAAATTAACATTCTATCTACTCGCGAATAAAATGTCAAAAAACTGAAACTACCTTCATTATGAAAGAATATTATCTGCTGAGTCATGTTCTGATCAAAATAATTTTTTTTAATTTTCTTCTAGATTTATATATTGCAACAGTTCGGAGCATGAAAAAGTTCGCTGGCTTGTCTAGAACTTTCAACCTCTCAGGGTTCTCTTCAGGACATCTTATTAGTTTCTGGCTATTATTTTTTAAACAATATGGATCAAAATATTGCTTACTTTATGGTTTTCTCCAGTTCACCACTTTGCCATGATGAAGTCGGTTCGTTCTGCAAGCATTCGCATCATTTGAACACAAATTCAGATGCCTGCACCTTTTCTTGTGGCTGGTCCTGCTGTCTATCTTCAGCGGCTGTCAACTGTCCCATTTCAGCACATTCACACAAGTAACAGCAGGTTTAGCAAAAGAACTTCAGTCAGCAAGCCGACATGCATATGAGCCAAATTTAAGCGAACATTTTCACCTTGGATTTGCAATGTATTTCCCCATCAGATATCTCCATTCGCTCCAGAAGAAGGAAAATCATTTTCCTTTTAAGATTTTAGCGAATTTTTACACCCAATACTTCTTTTGTCCTTTGATCAAGCATCGAGCAGAAATCGAGAGTATTATTGGTCAGCGGTTTTGACTAAAATACCTTTATGCTTATGATTTACTAAGCATTGTGTCCTTATTTGTGAGAGCCAGGCCTTTCTCGTTTATTTGATTCTATCCATTTGAGTTCCGTTCTTAATCCATTTATATCAGGATTGGCAACACAAAAAACGAGTTCAGTCTTTGATAGACCACATATGGAACGTCTTTCACACCCAGCTCAAATCGTCAAATATTAGACAGTATTTTGTGGTTTCCTGATTATTTTAAAACTGACGTGCCTACTTCTGACCACTTATACTTTAAAGGAAGTCTCAACTGCTTTATATATAGACTTTGCGCTAGAAATAATCTTATCAGTTGTAGCATGTTGTGTAAATTTGTTTAAATAACAAATTTGTTTTGTTGCGCATGACCAAACTCAACTCAAAGATTTTAAACTAGATTACACTGTTCAACTGAAAGCCTTGCAGGTACAGCTGTTAACGAGAGAAACAACACACTCAAAATAAGGGTCCTTTCGCCTTCCTGAAACTTCCATGTCATACTCTCTACAGCTGGATTTAAGCGTTGCCATGCGTAGCAAAGACAATTCATCTTTCGACATCTCACATAATTGTAGCTCTTCGTGCACAATTGGATGCTTGTGGCTATTCAGATCTTGCCCTAAGGAAGTCATGATATCTTCTCTAACTTCTTGCAAAACATGTTCGTTTTCTGCGGCTTCATATTCAGACTCACCGAGCTGCTTTCGTTTTGCTGCAAAGCGAGAAAAGTAAGAGGAGATTTGCTGTGGGGATAGAAATTCTTCCAATGTAAACAATCGCTGATTGTTTGCATCTTTAGCTTTTCTTATTTCTTTTGCTACCGCTTCCCCAGTTTCTTTCTTCCCTGATTTCTCTCCTTGTAAAAATTTGTTTTCAAGAAAAGTATTTTGCTTTTCGCTGAATCTAGTTGCCTTTGGCTTTGACTTTAATGCCCAGCCCATGTCTAACAAGGACAAATAAGGGCTGCCAGTTACAGTAACAAACCCGCCCGTAAGCCTTAACAAAACGATATGCTGCCCTACAGCCAGGATTTTCGGAAATTTGTCTTTCCAATAATCGCTTAATGTCGTTAGCCTCTAAACATTCTTTTCAACAGCGACGTGCTAGTTTTTTGTAATCTGAGTACTGAACTCTAAGTCCATGTTCCCTCTATTTCGGCGTTCCAGATTCCTGCAATTACGGTCTTAGTTAAATTAATTTCGAAGTTTGTGCGGACACAACATTTCAAATCCTACTGACGGCGCGAGGCCATAGGAGTTACTGCACGTTTTTTTCTGTTACTTTACAGAAGGGGGAAGAAAATAAAATCAAGCTAGATAACTTACCAGCACGGCAGAGTAATAAGTCAACTTCATCGGTAATATCTTTTGTACATTTGCTGAGCCCATAAGTTTGCAGATGCGTTGATATATCACGATCACAGTCACTGAGAAAAAATAATTCCTTTTCACCGTCCGGGGAGAAGAAAACCGGCAAATCTCCTTAACGAAGTTCGCATTTGCACCTGTTGTGACACCTGTTGTTATTCACATGAATGTTACATCGATTAACACCGCTGACCATGTTCACGGGACTGTCAACAAATGTTTGATATCAGCAAGCTTTTGGACTAGATTTGTCGGAGCAGTTAAATAAGCTTACTTGAATAACTCTGTTGATTGTCTTAACGACTAAAAAGCGGAATGTTTAACTTCTTCTGGAGCGACTGATGGCATCTGATCATCCGTAACTTCCAAGGTGGAAATGTACGTGTTGACTGTTCATAAGGTGCAGCTTGGATTGCTAAATGAACTTCTTTATCGCTGCTTTATAACTTGTTGTAAATTACTTATTGGATCACAATTGAAGATAAACATTGGCACCAGGCGCATGAAAAGGCTCGAGCATCCATTTGTGTTAAGTATGAATGCGTAGTAGCAAGTGGTAAACTGGAGAAAACCATAAAGTAAGCTTATTTTGATCGATATTGTCTATATTGTTTAAAAATATAATAGCCAGAAACTATTATTTTGATCAGAACATGACTCAGCAGATAATATTCTTTCATAATGAAGGCAGTTTCAGTTTTTTTTGACATTTTGTTGGCGAGTAGATAGTAAGAATGTTAATTTCGCCGAAATATACAAAAACTGATTTTTGAGGTTTGTTCGTTAACTACCCTTGGAAAAAAGAGAGCCCACCCCGCAGATATTTTTACAGATATAGTAACTAGAATATCTGTGTAAACTACCTGCTGAGTTTCAGCTCTAGAATCGATGAACTTTTGGAGAAATTAAAGAAAAGGATTAGCTGGTTTTACCCATCTACTCAAATGGCCGAAACTCTATGTAGTTGACTGACCGTTTAGTCTATGTAAATTTAATATTATAAAAAGGAAGATACATAAATGTAAACTAGAATGATAGTTTTATATCTGCTGCAAGTCTTGAGTCGTAGTGTTTCAATGGACTGGAGAAACAGTAGTTTACATTTTGCACTTTTTACAACAATTTCTGAGTTAAAAATTAGGTTTTGGGCCACCAACAAACATTCGGCATTACCATGCCAACAATAAAGTAGCAACCTTAACAACGGGTATTTTTGAACTTCCCCCCTGAATATCTAACTGCATGCAAAATTTGAATGGAGGTGAGAAATTTTCATTTCCCACTTTGCTTGACTGTTACAGAGAATAGCTCTTTTAAAGAGCTGATGTCTGTAATTATCAACCGGAAGCATACAATAGGGAAAATACAAAAATTCTCAAAAAATTCACAAGATAGCCCTTGGTGAATTATTACTAAAAATATATGTTTTACTTCAATCCGGTAATTATTTTCGAGATACGGAGGTAATCTTGGTTTTGCAGCTCTCAGACCGGTTTTTAGGCGTCCGACACCGCACATTGTGGAGACGTTGTTTTGAAACTCAAAACAATTTTATTCCGAGAAACAAATTACTCATCAGATTAAGTAGATAATAAGATATATTTTGAGTGGTTATTTTATCAATTTGAATTAAAATTGAATATTTGGAAGATTTTTCACTATTTACAATATTTTAAGCAATTTCTTGCAATGCAAAATTGACGAAATTGAGAGGCTAAAATCATTAATTGGTACATAGCCTAGAGTATAGAGACTTATACCACGTGAAAGAGCATTATTTCTTCTTTTAAAATCTGTTTTCAAAACCATGGGCAACTTAAAAGAAGAATTTTGAGGCCGCGAAATACAAGTAGTACTTTTGTGTAATTTGAGCTTTTCCGTCACGGCATTCCGATGCTAAAACTCAGATAAACACAACATTAAAACATTTTGGAACAACAGAAGTTTAATAATACTTGCTATCAGGCACCAGCACATGTTACAAGACTATTTTCTGTGATTTGCTATCGCTTTTTGACAATAATAAAATCATTTAGCTATTTTATTCGACCTTGAGTTCCAAAGCGTACACAGGTCACGTAACGTTTGTCAAAGTCAACTTGAAATCAAATCAAATCGGAACATTTTGCACTCTGAAATTACTGTTTAACACACAGAACAATAGCTATGAGTGCTTTGTTATTCGTACCTTAGATTGGGCTTTCTGGATATTGAAGAAATCCATGAGATAAATCGGGAACAACATCTGTTGGCTGTTTAATTAAATACGCGGTTTCCGAATTCGTTCAGAGATTGCGTTACATGCATTACAGTGGGAGACCGCTGTAATGTTATTTCGATTATGGGCCCGAGCGAATTGTTTTTAAAAAAACTTATGGAAATTTCACAACCGAATGGCCACAATGCATTAGTTTGATTAACATCACCGGATTTAGAAATTTTGAAAGAAATTAACCCAGGACCCTGTACTCAATACCCTGGGTACCAGAGGTTTATTTCTCCGTCGTGTCGAGATCCGAAGTCGGCCGAAGGCCGACGACGTCCCGGCGAGCGGCAGAGCCGCGAGAAATAAACCTCTGGCACAGGGCGCATTGATTTACCGTTCCCGTTGAACTTTGATCATTTTTAACGTATCACTTTTAAACCAATCACAGCGTAAGTGTCCTACTGTGATCACATGTAATGGCACGTGGAGATATGACAGCAGATAGTTTTACAGGGTGTCAAATGGCGGTATTCGTTTAACGAAAACAACTCCTGTAAAAAGGGTCCCTACCTCGAAGTCTTCGCTATCGTGCCGATTATGTGAAGCTGGTGTGGTGGTTAATGGTGGATACGTTCGGAAAACGCCAGAAAACTAAACATTTCAGGTAGCGTTTCAGAGCTTTTGGCAATAGACAATGATCTTTCAGTCGGCCCGCGAATTCTCTGTAAGAAGTGTTTTAATCGAACGATATGAGACAACTCTCAAGGAGTTAACCTCCTTTAAAGAGCGGTATCATGAAAATTTATCCCACTGGAAAGCAGACGAACAGCATGCGCGAACTAAGCGATGTTCAAGCTCTCCTTGTTTGGACATCAAAAAGTCTCGCGGTGCAGCATGTGCAGATATCAACAAGCCTTCGGCCGCTAAAACGTCCTTGCGGCGAATAAAATTAATAATGCCATCTGTCTGCTCGGCGCTTAATTCGTCGACACCGTCGAACGTTTTTAAAACTATCGCTAAGGCCTCTTCAAGTGCTTTCTCCAAACTTCCATCAGAATCCGCGATTATTCAACAACATGCAACAACAACAATCACTGTTCTATTGATCACTGTTCTATCTCTTCATCGCCTCGTCATTCACAGGCTTTTTTCCCCGCAGCGTACTATTCTTGTCAACCAATCACAGAGACTATTAGATTCAAAATACCTTAGGGAGTCGTTAGGAGCCAATCAGCAATCTAGTCCAAATTCTGGACTAAATCTATTTAAGCAGGCTTGCCATTGGCTCGGCGTTATCAAAGTAATAGCGCCCTGCTCCAGAGGCTTTTCGCGCGGGCCATAAGAAACCGTGCAAGAAAAGCCTCTGGCACCCAGGGTATGTACTCAAAGGACAAGTGCAAGAATGGGTTGTCGACATATTCCCAAGTGCCCTGCGTAACGTCCACTGGACGTCAAGGTCAGACCCCCCCCCACCCACCCCTCCTTAACGTCCACTTGGAATTTTGATGTCCAATCTTTTTCTAGAGTAGCTTGCAAGCAGGCTCGCGTTTGGGCTCATACGTGAGCGACAAAAGTCGTGAGATTTACGTGCGATACAGCAATCACATGTGTAAGTGAAATGAAATTGTTATCATTTGTTCTCATTTTTTACTAACAAAGAAATGCCTCATTTTGTTTTTTTTGCTCCACGCTAACGTCTAAATATTTTCTCTCCTTACCCCTCCCCCCCCCAAACGTCCAGTGGAGGGGCACTTGGGAATATGTCGACGGCCCCTAACCATCATCAGTTCATTCAGTAGTAAAAAAGTGCAAGTTCGACCTAACCATCATCTAACTTCATTATAGTAAAAAAAGCCAGGAATGAACAAAATCAGTGGAACTAGTCATTGTCAGAGGATGTTCCAAAACTCGGCAACAGTGCAATATCTTAGACCTTCGTGCAAGAACACGACCCAACAAGATCCGCGTTAAGGGAGGACCGGGTTAGGGGAGGACCGTGCCTGGAGTAGGGGAGGACCGCGTTAGGAGATACAAAATGAAAACCATTGAACTCCAGCACGGACTACACTGACCACATAATGTGCGAATCCAGTAAATTATTATATTGCTTACCACATTACAGCAATAAGACCAGCAGCAGCATTCTAAATTGTGCGCATGTGCGGGATTTATATACCCTTCCTTAAAATCTGCCTCGTTTTCAGGTCTTCTAAAGACAGAAGGTCCGCTAATAAACGCGTCCAATAATTTTTCGCATTTATTTAATGAATATTCCTCTGGTAGCAATGAGAGCAAACACAAGCGTTACAGTAATTATGCATTTCGAGACCAACCACCGCACGGAAATCGAATTATTGGCTTAACGTATCTGACTGTAAATCGCAGACTTTCTCGCGGGACACGCCATGGAAGGCGGCTGTATTCGCAGGCTAGTTATAAAACAGCGCGAGCACTCGTGAGTGTTCCGAAAGTTATCGCTTTCCGACGCAATAGCACTTATCCTCAATTCCCAAGTGATCTTACTTAAACTACGAGCAGCATCGATCGGGAAAAATTGCCACGCGAAAACAGTGGTGGTGAGGATCACTCACTACTCGCGGTCATTGCGCACCTTGCCTCCAATGTTTCCTGCCAGCCTGAAATGTTAGTTTCTCTCCAGCTTATAGGTTTACCCGGAGCGTAGACTACCAGCAGTCCCTCTTCCCTTAGTCCTTCTAGCGAGAAGAGCGAGAGGGGGAAATCTCCGATTTCACATTCAAACCTCTTTTGCTTGGTTTTGTTTGTTGCCCCATTTCAGACCACGTGATGTTACTCTAGAGACTTGTTTCTTTCAAATTGAATCATATTCACGTGTACATGTACGTGTACATCAACACAACTTTTTTTAGAGAAAATCATGATCCAAAATGGGCAATTTATACATTATACAAATTTTTATTTAATTCGATATCATGTTACAAATGAGAATCGGAAAATAAAAAACATTTCCCGGGAAAAGGGAATCTAAAAATAAGCCAGTAGTTTCTTGTTCCGGGTAATCAGTTCTTCTTCCTGACAAAGGGTTAGTGCGGCACTTTTCTGAAACTTTTCTAGCACTTGTAGCTGTTTCTGGTTTGTTTCCAGGCCCCCCCCACGGGCTGTGGAGGTCCACCTATAGTGGACCGACGGTTTAAAAGAAAGTGAAATAGTAGTGCTTGTGCTCTAATTCGATCACTGGACAGGTGTAGTTTGAAAATGAAGTCTGAATCAAAACAATCGCAGCTTTGAAAGTGTTTACATATCATCTTCATTGACAAAAACAACATCAAGCGAGTCATTTTCTTCATCTAAATATTCACTCCTTTGGCCTAAAAAGTGTCTTTAATCGAAGGTCTGCAATATGTATTTTTAGTATTCTTTTTCAGTTCCCGAAATATTCATGTTTTTACGTTCGCTTTTGGCTGTCTGGTTTCATATCATACTGCCTTCAAAACGCACGAAATGCAGTCTCAGACAACCTCATCTTTCAAAATTTCCCGGGGGGGCATGCCCCCAGACCCCCCTAGTAGCTCGCGCCTTTGGCGCTCGTACGATCCCAACTTTTCATCTATAACGCACACCCCATTCAAAATCCTGTCTACGGGCCTGGTTTCTAATAAAAATGTTTTTATTTTCTTTGGGTTATACTGACATATCATTTAGAAATTGAAATGTCGTAAAGAAAAAAGTTACATTTATTTAAAGATTTGCTAGCATGACATTTATTGTACTCGTATTGTGATTGTCTGTGACCTTTTACACAGTTGGGGATGCAATAATTTATGCGTATGAGAAATGTCGACGATTATTTTGTTCATTAAACAAAGAAATCTTGCGCTATTATCGTCATTATGAGTTGATTTTGTTGGGTCGTGTTCTTGCACGAATGTCTAAGATATTGCACTGATGCCGAGTTTTGGAACATCCTCTGACAATGACTAGTTCCACTGATTTTGTTCATTCCGGGTTTGTTTTACTATAATGAAGATTGTTAGGTCGCACTTGTCCTTTGAGTACAGGGTCCTGGATTAATTTCTTTCAAAATTTCTAAATCCGGTGACGTTAATCAAATTAATGCATTGTGGCCATTCGGTTGTGAAATTTCCATAAGTTTTTTTAAAAACAATTCGCTCGGGCCCATAATCGAAATAACATTACAGCGGTCTCCCACTGTAATGCATGTAACGCAATCTCTGAACGAATTCGGAAACCGCGTATTTAATTAAACAGCCAACAGATGTTGTTCCCGATTTATCTCATGGATTTCTTCAATATCCAGAAAGCCCAATCTAAGGTACGAATAACAAAGCACTCATAGCTATTGTTCTGTGTGTTAAACAGTAATTTCAGAGTGCAAAATGTTCCAATTTGATTTGATTTCAAGTTGACTTTGACAAACGTTACGTGACTTGTGTACGCTTTGGAACTCAAGGTCGAATAAAATAGCTAAATGATTTTATTATTGTCAAAAAGCGATAGCAAATCACAGAAAATAGTCTTGTAACATGTGCTGGTGCTTGATAGCAAGTATTATTAAACTTCTGTTGTTCCAAAATGTTTTAATGTTATGTTTATCTGAGTTTTAGCATTGGAATGCCGTGACGAAAAAGCTCAAATTACACAAAAGTACTACTTGTATTTCGCGGCCTCAAAATTCTTCTTTTAAGTTGCCCATGGTTTTGAAAACAGATTTTAAAAGAAGAAATAATGCTCTTTCACGTGGTATAAGTCTCTATACTCTAGGCTATGTACCAATTAATGATTTTAGCCTCTCAATTTCGTCAATTTTGCATTGCAAGAAATTGCTTAAAATATTGTAAATAGTGAAAAATCTTCCAAATATTCAATTTTAATTCAAATTGATAAAATAACCACTCAAAATATATCTTATTATCTACTTAATCTGATGAGTAATTTGTTTCTCAGAATAAAATTATTTTGAGTCTCAAAACAACGTCTCCACAATGTGCGGTGTCAGACGCCTAAAAACCGGTCTGAGAGCTGCAAAACCAAGATTACCTCCCTATCTCGAAAATAATGACCGGATTGAAGTAAAACATATATTTTTAGTAATAGTTCACCAAGGGCTATCTTGTGAATTTTTTTGAGAATTTTTGTATTTTCCCTATTGTATGCCTCCGGTTGATAATTACAGACATCAGCTCAACTTCTTACAGGTTGTTATGTTTGGCAATGTTTGTGTTCAAAACCATGCTGTTTATGGCCTAATAGGAAATCATGATTTGTCTAAGATAAACTGTTTCAGTCTCCTTCAGTACATGACATTTGACCCATAACAAATAACCATGTAATCCTTCTCTGTTGATGAATTATAAAAAATGGTCTGATTAAAATGATACTATAGTCATTCCGGTGTAACCTGGCTGTGTTATTACAACCTGGATACATTCTAATCTTTGTCTGCCAAGGTGTGGCTAAATATGGTAACAATGTAGTTGTACTCTCACCACAGGCATGCAATTTGCATGAGCCATAAAATCTAAAACACTTAACTGTGTGGTTTGCACATTAGTTCACAACTATTAAATGTTCTTTTATGAGTAAACTCAGAGATTCAAAGGGGAGCGCAGAGTTATGAACACCCCACACATCAATATACATGTAGGTGTCAAATAGATGTCAGCCTCCCTCTATCCATTTCATCTCAACCTAAGGTGGTGGGCAAGAGAACAAACCCCCATTGGCAGAAAAACATGGGTCTGTCTTTACATACTTCTTCCCTATAGCATATGCTATAACAGGCAAAGAAACAGTTAGATAAGAATGCACGACAGCTGAAAACTAACATGTCCGTTACAGGGTGGCCAAGGTCAAGAAAACAAAGATTATGTATCCGCATAATCTAATTTATGCGGTGCCATGTAAGGTAACAATAAGAACACGTGCTAGTCAAGCTGAGCGTATCGATAACACTATTAAAAGACATGCTCACTTTATTCCAGCCCCTTTTGCTCTAGAACTTCCTGGGTTCAGTTCAAAATTTTAAGGCAAGTACTTACTATGGCTTCCTCACGCCCCGTGTGTTAGTTTTTGGTCATTCTTTTGTTTGCCGACTCTCAACTTTTATATGATTGCCTGAACCACTCTTTTTCGTTGAGTCAGGCTAAAGTGCAATTTTGGGGGTTAAGCGGTTTCACGGTTGAGAGGGCTTTACATTCCCGGCTCACCTGTCTGAGATCCTTTCGACAGGACATAGTTATTTTAGAACTTGGGACCAACGATCTTTCCAGTCATGAACCCGCGGTAGTTGGTTCAATGTTAGAGGAGTTCGCTCGTGTTTTTCATGTTGATTATGGGGTTAAGGTGGTTTGCGTTAATCAAATCCTTTTGCGCGCTAATTCCCCTGATTTCAATGCCCTCATGCATCTTATAAATCATTATTTGAAGGTTGTGTTGGAACTGCTTCCTTTTGCATTTTTCTGGTACTATCGCGGTTTCTGGCACTGCTCGCATAATCTTTTGTCAATCGACGGCATGCATCTCAATGCTTTGGGACATTACAAATTGTACCGTAGTCTACGGGGAACGACACTAAAGGAGTTATCGCTCTTTCACAATCTCCCTAGGCCTTAGTCGGCCGCTCACTTTGCAGGGGTTTTTTGTTTTTATTTCTGTTTACAAACTACATTCTCCATGGCTTCAACTAATTGGATGATGTCTTTATCTTACAAAAAACCCAGACCCAGACATGCTACGCTACGTGGGTGTAGTTATCATTGTTTGGCAGCGTGGTTCTATTCTTGGCTTTCACCCACGTGACAATACCCTTGACAACGGTTGCTATCCGCCATCTTTGTGCCCCTCGGACTGTAAACAAAGCGAATCAGAAGAGACGCGGAGTCAAGATGGTTCACTGTATTGTGGTCGACTGTGGCTCAAAAAGTGGAAAACACCCGGTTAAATTTGCTTGTGTTCCCAAAGTAATTACCACTCAAGGTGAAGAGCATGAAGAACTCACAAGAGAGAGGAGAAGACAGTGGATTTCGGCTGTTAGCCGGGGAGACACGGACTCGAAGAACATCCTAGACAGTGAAAGAGTTTGCAGTCTTCACTTTGTTACAGGAAAAGCCACATCTGTCTGGGATAAATATAACATTGACTGGGTACCAACTCAAATCTCGGAAAGAAAGTGTTCAAGGATGCCGAGAAGAAGGAAAGAGAACAGAGCGAAGCGATAGCGAGAGCCGAGAGGGCGAAAGATCGAAGGAAGCGCAAAATAGAACAGCAAGAAATCGAGGCAGCAAAGAAGAGGAAAGAACTTGATCAAAGTGGTTGTCGTGCTCAGGATATACCATTTTCCGAGGTCGAACCTTCTACGAGTTCGTCGATGGAATGGAGCGATCCTATGGAAGAATTGGCAAAGGTTGACAAAGCAACTCAGACTGACAAACCACTCGAAACAGGTAAAGCAGAGTCAGAAACGCAGACTGAAGAATTCGCATACATGTTTCATAATCCTTGCTATCAGGCTCCAACGAAAGAGTACTTTGATTCTGCCGAAAAAGTCAGATTCTACACTGGTTTACCTTCGTTTGAAGTTCTCATGGTTGTGCATGATCACGTAGCTCCGCACGTAACTCGTCGATCGAACAGTCTTGATAGTTTTCAAGAACTTGTCATGGTCCTCATGAAGCTGCGACTGAATGTTCCGTTGCAAGACCTGGCATACAGATTCCTGGTCTCCTTGTCAACCGGGTCAAGGATATTTAATACTTGGATTGTTCCTCTGGATAACAGGTTATCCTGTTTTATAATGTGGCCAAGCAGAGATCAACTATGGAAAACTATGCCAATGTGTTTTCAGTACACATTTGGAAGGAAGGTTACTGTCATCATTGATTGTTTTGAGGTCTTCATTGAGAGGCCCACTAATCTCCTAGCTCGGGCACAGACTTTCTCCTCTTACAAGCATCACAACACTGTCAAAGTCCTTATTGGTATTACACCACAAGGGACAATTTCCTTTGTCTCTGAAGCTTGGGGTGGCCGCACTTCGGACAAGTTCTTAACAGAGAACTGTGGATTTTGGACTATCTCTTACCAGGAGACACAGTAATGGCTGACAGGGGCTTTACCATTACCGAAAGTGTTGGCCTCAAACACGGAGAGCTTATGATCCCAGCTTTTACCAAAGGGAAGTCTCAATTAGAGCCGGTTGATGTTGAGCGGTCAAGGGGATTGCCAGTGTAAGGATACACGTAGAAAGAGTTATTGGGTTATTACGCCGAAAGTATACCATATTACAGAGTACACTTCCTACCGACTTTCTTTACTGTAACCCAAATGGGCCACCAGAGTCACAGGTACCTGTAGTTGACAGAATCATAAGGGTTTGCTCTGCACTTATCAATTTTTGCCCACCAATAGTTCCATTTGATTAGTTTCTGTGTTATTGCTTATCCTGATTTGGGCATAAGGTGCATGGCCAGATAAGTTTGTTTCATTTAAGCCCGTTTAAAATTTAAAAACTCATTTCAGATTTGTCATTTAAAGAAATTTGGTTGAGCAAAAGCACTTCAAATTACTGTGATATATTTTAGCACATAATAGAAGGACTTTTCAGTGGCACTTATAATGACAGGCTGTCTGCCATGGTCTATAAAAATAAATTACTGGC
Organism: Desmophyllum pertusum; assembly: GCA_029204205.1. NCBI lineage: Eukaryota > Metazoa > Cnidaria > Anthozoa > Scleractinia > Caryophylliidae > Desmophyllum > Desmophyllum pertusum. The sequence goes on from MU825396.1 coordinate 5,280,102, forward strand.
AGTCAAGTGAGGTATGTGTATGCTTCCCTAGGAAAATTTGATTACGTGCATTCTCCAAGCTACTGTTAGATTGTGCCATTGAACTAGTCTTTGTAAAAAGAAAGAAATATTCAGCCACATTCCAGGATTTCATACAACAGTTGGTTTAAAAAAAATAATATGTAATAATGCAGGGTTGTGTGTGGTGAGAAGTGCATTATGAATATTGAAACGAAATATGAAAATATGGTTGAGAGTACAATAACACTGAGATAAGATAATAATGTTTTAATGGCTATTCAAATTCATTTATATTGCAATTTACTTGACCTGTCTTTACTAAGTATAATGCATTGTGTGGTTCCAGAAAATATCCATACCTCCCCCATGGAAGGTTTTTTGGTTTGCCCCCCCCCCCTCCCCCCAGGAATTTCCAGTTTAGCTTCATACTTTCCTTTAAAAGTGTTGGCTTTCGAGACCCCCCTCCCCCTCGAAATTTCCAATGACCTTCCTTGGGGTGCAGTATGGATATTTTCTGGAACCGCACATTTTTATTAGAGTGGTTTTCATTAACCTATAAAATACAATTACCAGAAAGTTTAAATTACACTTTCATGCCATCTAGTCTTTTTATTTCTTTACTATTAGTGTTTAATAAATACCTTGTGCTTCACAAGGAAATGAAATCCACTCTAATATACATGTACATATATTCATGTTTTGTTAGAACATCAATTTTTCGAGTACTTTCTTAAATAAAATTGTCATTACGAAGCCTTGACATCCTAATTTATTTACATCTGAAAGTGGAATAACTGGGTCCAAATAAATGCAATCAAGACAACATTGAAGCTTACCGGTAAGCTGTGTCAAGAATAATACAACACTAGCATGATTTTCTCCCTTTTCTTCTCTAAATACTACATGTTTAGGCCCAAATGCTGATCTTTTCACGAGCCATTTGCAACCGAAACAATAGATAATCAAGTGGTTCTCTTATTAACCGAGTGGGAGGTCTGTATGGGGGAATCTTGACCGAGGTCGTCAGTACAGACCGAACGCAGTGAGGTCTGTACCAAGATCGAGGTCAAGATTCCCCCATACAGACCGACCAAGCTCGGTTAATAAGATGTTTATTACATGGCCAAAACCCAACACAAAATATTGAAATGATAACCAATTATTAAATTTGTAAGGGCATTGAGAAAAGGAATCAAAAGACAGTAATCTTGAACACTCCCGGCATCGCATAAAACGGCGCAAAATTCGTCAAAATAATCTTTGCTCTAAGTTCTCTTGAAAGGAAAAATTACAGAATTCCATAAACAGCAAAGGAATAGTCATTTAGAAGTGTTAAAATTAATTGTGTAATTACTGGTGGTCTAGATGGGAGAATATTGACCGCGGTCAATATCCGTTTTACCCAATCAAATTGACGGATTCGGTAGCGTCCAGACCCCAAGGAGTCTCGGCCATATAATAATAGCTCATGGAAAATGTTGCCTCTAGAACTGAGCCTGGGTATAGTACTTCCTCATATTTCAATAGCTGTTATTACAGTTGGTCAGCGGTTTGGCGTGCAAACGAGGCGAAAGGGTCAATCTGGTATTGTTTGCATTGTGACATGCAAACGAGGCGAAAGGGTCAAGCTGGCATTGTTTTGATCGATTTAGCCTCATTTGTTGGCTCGATTGCCAGCCGCTGTTCGGAAAAATGTGCCCAGAACGTGGACGGACACGAGAGAGCGGCGGAAATCGAGCCTACGTCGTTAGCATGCTTTTTAAAAACAAAAGAATGCTTGATTGCGGGCTCAACTGTAATAACAGCTATTGCTTGTACTCAACACTTTCAAGAATATGATTCTAAATAGTTGGAAACATACTCATTTTACCATTTCTCATGCAAGCTATTAAGTGTGGGCGCATTCTAGAAATATCAAAAGTTATGTGACTTGGATTGTTGGCAAAAGCTAGACACGTAGCAAAAGCAATAGAAAAAACCCCCGCAGTCACTACCATTTTTCTGTTGCTGAACTGGTACAAAGTCCAGACCAACTAAATGCCCACCCAGTAAATCATTGGTCTGGTCCTCTACCTCTTGAGTGATAGCATCATGATACAAACTATCATAAAGGTTAACCCTGCCAGGCAAACACCCTATAGAACTAACGCACACCCAGTGATCACTGCCAGTGTGCAAAATCTGAATGAACTCCCCAGTTACCACATCAAAGCTTCGACAAGGCCCGAGAGTTGTGCGTTGCAGTCCTTCAATGGCTGGGTTGAGTTCTTGTAGTAACACATGGGCAGTTTGAATAATTTCACAATTTAGCCACCCATCAGGGTCACTAATTAAGTCATAATCAGTATTGTTCAGTTTCGTGAGACTACACCTCTTGTTGTTTAATGTGGCTTTTGTTTCTTTGGTGATCTCAATGTCATCATCACTGTCACTGACATCACTCGAAAGGTATGACGCGGTTGATGCTGCTGCTGATGAGCACGATGTAGAAGCCCTGTCACTGACATCACTTGAGAGGCACGATTCAGTTGACGTGGCTGCTGATGAGCCCGATGTAGAAGCCCTGTCACTGACATCACTTGAGAGGCACGATTCAGTTGACGTGGCTGGGGATGAGCAAGAAGTAGAAGTGGTAGTTGGTTTAGCCGAAGTAGCCTTTGTTTTCTTCTGTTTGCAACTCACACATTTCCATGTTGTTTTGGCATTGTTTGGCATTCTTTTCAGTCCCAGACAAGACAAATGAAAAAAAAGTCCATTCCCACAGCTTGGATTGTGACACTCAAGTAGTTTATCTCCTATTACTGCCATTGCATTACAAATGCAAATTTTGTCGCGCTGTATTGCAGCCTGTATAACAGCAGTTTGTTGCTTGTCGTTTTTACCCCCACTGCCACGCTTGAACTGTGGTAATCTGCTGCAGTGAGGGCAGTACCAAGTTTTAGGCATCAACACTTCATTTAGTGAAAGACATGCAGTATGAAATGTACCGTACGGGCATTCTGCATTACTACATGTGACCACTGGATCACTGTGCTTGCGTCTACAAAAGCAGATAGCATTGTCAGTACTAGCACTTGTAGCTGGGACATCACACTTTCTAGTGTACCATCTCCCTAAGATCTCTGGCAGAATACAAATTCTCCAAAATGCCTACAGTTTCTGTATGGCAGTGTTTGAGAACTGTGGGTCAGGGCAAATTCTGTCACATACCATGTGTGCATTTCCATCAGAGTTAATTGTATAAACAATAAAGTCACAATGTTTTCTCTCTTGTAGAGTGAACAACTGCTGCTGTACTTGGAAGTGATAGTTATGAGCCCTCTTTAACTGGTAATTACCATTAACCTTCTCCAGACAAGAGCTCTTTTGCTGGACATACTTTTCAAAGTCACCATTTGGGATTGAGATTGGACACTTGACCTCACCACATCCTAGCCCACAGCAATCACAAGACATTAGGAAGTCTGGCGTTGCATGTAGAAATGGGTACTCCTGGTTAATAAACAGTCCACATCTTTGAATTTGAAAGTTAATGTGTTGTGTTTCCATGTGTTTTTGGTACGCTTGAATGGCATATTCTTCATATTTGCGACCATGCCTTATTGCCTTTGTGTTTAATTTAAACAAGTGGGGATAACACACAGACTTGATAAGCGACTGCGATGGTTGAGCTAAATTGCTGTGGTAAACAGCACCACTGACAGAGGCTCCAATTCTGCCAGCTCGATGCCTAAAAAATCCTGAGCTTTTCGCTTGATCCCTGGTGTCCTGTTCAACTATGTTGATATCCCCGTCAGTAATATCCACTTTCACACCCACACACTTTTGCAAAAGTTCTGGGTATTCCAGATCTAAATTACAGGCTTCGTAAAGATCCGATATTACTGGAACGTTCCGGCTTTTAGATACAAATTGATCGGCGTACGGATCGATTAAACTCAATGCAACAGCGTTTGATTTGCACTGGTAGAGTTTCTTGTAAACAATGTCTATTTCCGCTTCAGAAACATTCGCTGTAGCGTCGGTGGCTCTAGTTTCGTTTTGATCGCTCAATTGGGAAGTGGTTCCATCAAAAGAGTCAATTGACCTGTCAAGGTTTTCTTTCAGCTTTTTAGCGGAAGAAAAATCAATGTCTTTGACTCTTTCATACGATACTTCACTGACATAGGTTGGAAGGAGCCAAGTACACTTTACTTGTGTGCACGCCAACTTCTCGTTTATGCGTGCCCAACACTCGATATAAAATAAAGCGCTGGCAACATGGGAGCAAGATTCCGCTAAACCCGCTCTACAGCCTAAACAATGAGCTGAAAGAATGGTTCCATCGCTTGCAGCTATAAGCCATGCATCCACTAGGGGGTCATTCATTCGTTGCGAGTGTCGAACCTTCGCTACCACAACGTGCTTCCCCGAAACCACACATCCTTTCACAGAAGCCACAAATCCTCACACCACTTGGTTGTACGCCTCCAAACTTTTGTAGTTTTTGAACTGGTTACTTGTGTAGTAGCTTGTATGTAAAACCAAGTAACTAAATAAGTCGGGGTGTTCTATTGGCGGCAAACACTCTGGGTCGAACTGCTCATTTGGTATGGCAGCAGGATCAACGTTGATTGCGGAAATCTTTTGTAAATAACGTAGCTTTACGTGGGTTTCAAGCGACGTAGCGTATTTTGACAACACAGGGATGTCCTTTGTTAAACGCTGTATCTCATTATGTTCTTTCTCCGGGATTCATCCATAAAAAAGTCACAAAACAAAAGAGAGAACAAGAGATGGCTTACTTTTATCATATATTTCACACTCGGAGGGGCACAATCATGGCGGCCGCCCATATTAGGATAAGCCTGTGACGTCACATGAAAGCCAAGAATTGTTATTTGATCAGATCCATTATGGGTAATGTTCAGTGCCTTTCACTATTGTTTTCCAAAGTCATCATGAGTGTACAACCTTTTGGCCACTTGTTATTTCAAGCAAGGCCCAATGCACTCGACCTTGGGCTAGTGGTTTTATTTTAAAGCTATGTTTTGACTTCCATTATTGGTTGTTGGTTAGCTGGCACTCTATTTTTATTTTGTTTTTGTCACATGCCATTCAATTTACAGGCCCATTTACATTATTTGCCCAATATGTGCTGTTGGTCCATCATAATGTTTGTAGTCTCTCTCTCTCGTCCAATTTTGTTTATTATAAGGGCCGGCCGCACTAGGCTGACAAAATTTTTTGGCCGCTACCAAAAATCCTGACAAATTTTGTCTCTGCCAAATTTTCATTTTGTTCAACGGGTACGCACTTGAAAACGCCAAATTATTCGCTAACCACAAAATGTCAATCACGTTGAAATTCGAACACCGTTCTGTTCATGGGAAAAAGTGTACATGTTTACAAATGACCTTGAGATGTTGCCTCAGCACATTATTGCTTGTATTCTCGTATTTTTTGCCCTTCAAATAGTTTATTTTGCATAATGGCAAATGTTACTTTTGCTATGCCAGTGGAGGCTCCCTCTCCTTCGATTGCAAATGGTTTTGCTCTGGCACAACAGGCTTGATCGTAGAAGGCGTCTAAGACGCCATCCATATTTTGCACTCTACCAAGACCTTACGAATCTTGGTTTGAAATTCATTTTCACAGACGAATTATACCGGAAGGATTCTTTTTTGCCAGATGCAAATATCTCGGAACACATTTGACATCCTGTTGGCCACAATTCGTCACATTTTACAAAGGGAAGACACTAGGTTTAGAAATTGCATCCCACCAGAGAAGGTTTTGGCTGTGGGCCTTTATCGTTTAGCCCATGGTGGATCGCTAGAGAATACAGGCATAGCGGTGAATGTTGGTAAAACAACTGCTCATGAAGCGTTCAATGATGTTGTTAACACACTGTACGATGTCCGCAACGATTACATTAAATTTCCATCTACCAAGGCAGAAACAGCTGCTTGCATAGCAACGTTCACTGAGTTATCGGATCTACCCAACATAGCAGGAGTGATCGATGGGTCACATGTTAAAATAAGAGCTCCAAAAGAAGGTGCTGTTGACTATTTTAGCCGGTATCAACAGCACCATGTAGTTGTCCAAGGCATTGTCGACGGAAGAAAGATATTCGTGGATGTTACTGCTGGTTTTCCCAGCAGCATGCGTGATGCCTGCATCCTGTGTAACACAACAATTTACGAGAGAGCAGAACAGGGAAACGTTCTGGCAGTAGGACCATTTCATTGAATTGGCGGTCACGAAATTCAGCCTTATTTGGTTGGAGATAGTGCCTACCCATTCTCACATTGGCTTCAGAAACCCTACCCTGAGGGAACAAGAGATTGAAGTGAAATACATTTCAACCAGCAGTTGTCTGCCGCTAGAGTGAAGGTCGAGTGCGCTTTTGGAATATTAAAGGCAGATGGAGGATGTTATCTTCTATTGAAAAGTCAAGTATAGCACGTGTCTCCAAGATCATTTTGGCATGTGCTGTACTTCACAATTTTTGCATTTTAAACGGAGATGAATGGGATTTTAATGATGCAGGTGATGGAGACGATGGAAAAAACCCTAACTATGATGTTCTCGATGATGGAAATGCTATACAAAGTCATTAAATATGTATATTCTGCCAAGGTGATGTCATTAATGACATTCCTCCCGTGGAATGGTTGTTTTGCTGGATTAAGCAGTCTCCTCCTTGGCTATTGGGTCATATAAAGGGAAAAGGACGCTTTCGTAATTTCGCTTGAGCAAGAAATCCGAAATGCTAACTTGTGGCGTAATGTTTGTGATCAACCCTGGCTGAAATCTCGCTTTTCTTCTAAGTTCTGTTCTTCCATGGCTGAACATGCCAGGAGGTGATGCAGTTCGGCTTGCCCTGGCGGATGTCGTCCAGCGAAGCAACATTAATCCTGCGGCGTAACTTGCTGGTGAAGTAAGTTATTTCGGGGTTTTTTTCTTTGTTCGCTTGCGTTTCGAGGTGTTGTTAGTCGGATGTTGTTATTCTATGTCGACATGGGATCGTTTTAGATTGTTGGTTCGTGTTCGAGACCTTTTGAATTGTTGTGAGATTTTTGATACTAGAAGCGAGTTATGTAAAATGTTTGCAAGTTGATATTGAAGTTAGATGGACCCGTGAGCGTGGTCATTGAAGTTAATTTGAAGGATGTTGGTCCATGATCGATACCTTTTTGAATTGTTCCGGCTGAGATTTTAAAACTACACAAGCGAGTTATGTAAAATGCTTGCAAGGTTAAATGCTGAAGTTAGATGGACCCGTGAGCGTTGAAGTTTTAGGTCCGTGATCGAGACCTTATGAATTGTTGCCGTGTTTTTAGATTTTAAAACTGTGTGACTATGTGAAGTGTTTCAAAGGCTAAATACTGAAGTTAGATGGACCCGTGAGTGTGGTCGCTGAAGTTTTAAATTTGAAGGTTGATTGGTCCGTGATCGAGACCTGTTGAATATTGGAGTGACATGGACCCATGAGCGTGGTCGCTGAAGTTTTAAATAAATATATTGAAGTACAAAGGACCCTTGAACGTGGTTGTAGAAGTTATTACTTTGAAAATTGTTGGTCCGTGTTTGAGGCCTGTCTAGTTTGAAAGATTCTTTATTTCCAGTAATGTGCACGTGGCGCAGATATATTGATTCATTGAGATTTTGGTTGAGTCAGTATTTTTCTGCAGCTTAGAGGATTGGGGAATACTTCTGTGTTTGTCTCGTGAGCGTTTAACATGTTTTGTTTATGATTTGGCGGCTGTTTTTTGTATGAGCTTCAGTATGGAATGCCATTTATGACAAAAAGATAAATATATAAATGTTGAGAAAAACGCATATATTCGTATCAGACCACGATTATGGAGGTCAAAGATAAGAAATAGGTATTATAAAACCGACCTAAATTATATATGCCATGAATATATAAGCTTATGTTATGAAAACTCAATGTAAATATAAATGTTATAAACCATAACGTAAATATATGTTATAATAAACCATAACGTAAATATATGTTATGAAACATAACGTACAATGTACAAGACTGTAAAAAGCATTGAGACCTCGTTGTGATGTGAAATGCGTTTTTAAGAACCTGTTTATTATTATTATAACGTATTTTTACGTTATGAAACATAACATAAATATACATTATGAAACACAACGTATATGCGTTGTCAATCCAGCAGAACTGTGTCCGGCGAGCATGCTCAAAGAACGACAGCACTAGAATTCCCGCCATTGTTTATTAAAGATGGCGGGTAGATCTGAGCGATCTGCATCTGGTTCTTCGTCTTCATTGCCAGCAACACCAGATCCGCATTCCTCCATGGAAAAATTAGTTTCAGGATTATTAGAAAATCCTCATTTTCAAGACGTGCTTGAAAGAACCACAAGAAGAACAGCAACTTCTTCACAAAGCCCTCGCATTGAAGCATCACAACCAGCCACCACCACGTGTTGCAGATGCCTGTGGAAGAATTTCGGTCGCTTTTTAGGGCCGGAACATCATCATCGCAGGGCCAGAATACTTCTCTACCTAGATTTAGGCGTTTCCATCAGCGTCCAAGAGGACGTGCCTTTGTGGCAAGCTGGCGGACAGGACAGGATCGCATACAACAACATCTGCAGCTGCGTGTGCAAAACTTGACAAGCAGACACCGTACTGTAGGGAGGTTGTACTGCTCAATAATCCAAAAGATGAAACCGTGGTTAGAGGAAGCCGTAAAGCTGATTTACACAGGACTGGAAATGTCCTGAGCGCCTTTCAATTCAACAAAGGCTGGTCGGTCGGTTGAGGGCGCCTTTCCTCAGCTAAACAACATTCAAGAAAAGCCCAAGTAAGCTAATTTGATTCTTATATATTAAATTTGCATTGTCCATGACTATTATTATCCTAAGCATTAATAATTGTCTCTTGCTTTGTTTGAAAACCACGTAACGAAGGTCTATTTGAGCTTATGTCTTCCTCTAGGTTCGAAATCTCTGAAAATTCGAGAAAATCTCTGCTGTTCAGCTGTTTGTTTTCTTTTTGTTTGTATTTTTATATTTGTGTGTGTGTGTTACCGACTGATAACTGTATAAATACTCTATGTAACTTAATGTCTGCCCATTCTTTTTAGCCCCTATGGTTATTTTGGGCAGGCCGTATCCTCTACTTTTATAAAATATAAATTGTAATTATTCCTGTCCTTTCTGGGTACAAATAAATGGTTGTGTTGTTGTTGTTGTTGTTGCATCATCACATTTGTCAACTTACAGTTGAATGCCGATCGCAGCCGTTATTTGGGTTGTCACGCAATCCCCTCCTCAGTACTCCTCACCAAAAATGTTTACAAGAAGGAGACTAAGGTTCATGCAATTTTATATAGAAGTGCGTTGAATCTGCTGGAGTTGTTTATTGCTTTCAGTAGCTAGTCGCTTTTATACTCTGAAGAGGGGTATGCTAATTGTTATTCTTGACTGTAGTTAATAAAGTGATAAGGCAACAAATTCTGTTTTGATATTTCTATCTGTTCTAGGAATACTAGAATACTAGTCTAATATACTCTATATCTGGCAGCTTGTTCTTACTTGAAGTAGAGAAGCCCAAACAATGTAATTATTATAACAAATATCAATGGGTATTTTGGTTATATTGCAAGTTGTCTCCAGTTCTGAAATTGTGTCTGAGGCCATAGACAAACTACTACAATTGAATTCTAGATCTCCAAGTTTAAATGGTATGAATATAAAGGGGTTTAATTTGGAACATTATTTATTAAATTATGGGAACTCAAGTGAAACATTTTCTGTTTCCAGTTTGTAAAGTAGAAAAGTGTAAAGGAAATGGTCAAAACCATAATGTACTCAGACAGGACCCACCATTCCACAACGGAGATATGTATCCCCCACCCTAAAATATGGTGTCTTGGTTTTATAGTCCCCACTCTATCAGGTGCGAAAACTAGGCAATAGATTCAAACTTCTCTGTTCCATTTTACTAGCAATCAAGCTTTATGCACACAGAATACTGGCTGGATCATCTCAATTTTCAGGCCAATAGGTTTTGTCCATTTAAATAGGTGGCATCCTGCCTTGGCCCCCTACCCCTTCACAAGGTGGGCCTCATGAGTAGACTTGTTATGACCACTTCCCTAATACTAATGTTGATGTGAATGTCAGATAGAGCACGTTTGGTAACCCTGCTGGAAGCAGCATTGCTGAAATATCAGTCTTGATTACTTACAGTTTCAAAATAAACACAATGAACGCTTGTTGAACAGTATAATAATGTTCATTTTAGATCAACCACAGGAGAACCACCATAACATTTTCTTACATGTTGGTGAAAGAAGCTCTTCTGGATCAGGTAAATGACATGTTTTCCATCACAATAATACAGGGATTTTTACCACAAAGCCTTCACTTCTGTTACCTGACGTGTTCTCAGTATGGCCGATGAACAAGTGGCCGTCCCGGCCGCTTTTCCTGTGGCTCAAGCGCTCCTACAACCAGTTCAAGCACCAGGTCCAGCTATAAATCCAGTCCCAAATCCAGCACCTTTACAGGTTTAAATTTTATTTGGTATTTTGTCCGGTTTAGTCGTTTACTGGCTGGTTTCTATGCGGCACCTTCTCGCCCTTCTAGTTCTTCTCTCTGTTCCTTGTCCCTTTGCCTAGCTTATATCCACGTGCTTTGTTTCACAGACGCCCGGTTTGTGCAGAGAGCTTTTCCCTCTGGTTCCCCATTAAAGTTTACACGCTTGTTGTTATTGAAGTTTGTATCATAATTATGTTTATGATATGCGTGTTTTCGCCTCGCAAACACCGGGTTTGTGCAGTGCCTTCCCTCCCTCGGCTCCCCTTTAAAGTTTACACGCTTGTTGTTATTGAAGTTTGTATCATAATTATGTTTATGATATGCGTGGTTTCGCCTCGCAAACACCGGGTTTGTGTAGACTCCTTTTCCCTCCCTCGGCCCCCATTTAAAGTTTACACGCTTGTTGTTATGTTTATGATATGCGTGGTTTCGCCTCGCAAACACCGGGTTTGTGTAGAGCTTTTTCCTCCCTCGGCTCCCCTTTTAAGTTTACACGCTTGTGTTATTGAAGTTTGTATCATTAAAGTTAACACACTTGTTGTTGTTGAAGTTTGTATCTTAATTATGTTTATGATATGCATGTTTTCGCCTCTCAATCACCGGGTTTTTGCAGAGCTTTTTCCTCGGTTCCCTTTTAAGTTTGCACGCTTGTATTATTGTGTTATAATCCTATTTATAAGTGTGCTTTGCCTCACAAACTCCGGGTTTGCGCAGAGCTTTCCCTGCTGTTCCCTTGAAGTTTACACGCTAGTTTTCTTATGTGTGCTATAAAGTCTAGTTTTTTGTGCGTGTATTTTTAATTTCCCTTCCCTTTTACGCATATCAGTTTGCTTGCTTCAGCTATTGTAGATTTACTTGGTTTTACGGGCTTCGCCTCGTATACATTGGATTTGTGCAGTGCTTTCCTTTTTGCCCCCTTTTATTTTCATGCCCTATATATTGTTGGAAAAGTATATTTCCATGAATGTGCTTGGTTTCTGTGTTTATTTTTCTGTTTTAGATATTTGCAGATCCACTATTTTGGAGTCATTTGCATGTCCCATTGTTTGTCTTTCTTTTGTCGCGAGTTCTATATTCGCATATTTATTTTGGGCGTGCTCTGCAGTATTTTCATTGTTCAGCCTGTCATAACTATCGTTCATGGCTTATTTAAAATAAAAAAAAAAAACTGCAAGAATTGATGGTGCGGATGACATGGCTATGCTCTTCTATCAATCTGGGTTTAGAAATGAGTGTCTCACTATAGACAGCAAGTGTAAAGTAGCTCAGTGCATATTGTATAATCAAGTGTTCAAGACACGACAAGACCAAATTGCAGATCTGATGGAAGGTCTCAACTCCCTTGGCATCCTAGAGCTCTTGAGGGCAAATGCAGCTTGTCAAGCCTTGGTGTTTCCATTGCGTTCCGAGGTGCAGATATCAGAACATGATGTTCTTGCATTGCTTGACTTTGAGACAGACCTTTCAGACCAGGAACAGCAGGGAAAACTCTGGTTCACAGAATATGTGAAATTACTTGGAAGAGGTAAATTTATTTACCATTCTGATTTATATAGACAAGCTGGCCTTAAACGTGTTCCTTCGTCCATTTTGTATGCCTGGTTAACAGGGTGCCTGTATCAGAAATACTGACCACTTGTTTCATAAAAGAAAAATTAATGTTAACGGCCGGTGCTTCCTATGTCAAAACGGGGCAATACAGTCAGTTTAACTGCTTAGTTAAAGCGAAAGCCTTGGGAGAGCAGTCATACAAGTCACAAAGAATTGGGCAATAATTTTCCCAGTGATGTAATAATGCACCAGTCATTTGAAACCCCCGTCCCCCCTCCTCGGGCATGAGCGGGGCAACGCAGGGACTTCACTTCATTTTCACTCCGTTTTGGTTCCCTGGTAGGCGGGGAATGCACCAAAAATCACGGTCTTCGCCTCCTGTAGCTGGGAATGAGCAGGGAATGAGCGGGGAATGAGTGGGGAATTCACTCTTTTGTGGTCAGCGGTTCATTTAGGCGCCGCATAGTAATTTCAGCATACATTATCTTCGCTCCTCGAATCGAAGCGAAGCGAGACAAGCGAAGCAAATATGGAGACGAGGAAAATGCCTTGTAAAATCTCTTACCGTGGATGCAAAAAGGCTGTATTAGCCGAGGATATGGAAAGTCTTATCAAGAAAGGTAGGCATGTTTTCCGCTATGTTGTAATTGAAAGATATTGAAGTTTAATATGCTAAATTCACTGATCTCGCTCGAATTCTTGACCCCGGGGACTTGACCTAAAACAATTGTTGTTTATCTTATTTTAATAAGCTTTATATGATTCAATTACGCATTCTTTTGTGCCAATTGGATTGGGGTCTTAGTGAGCATTGCTTTTAAGACTTATTATCTGTATATTGTTCAGTACGTTGACCAAAAATGGGCTTTTATATAGAAAATTCAGCTCCATGCAGGCTTTCAGTCACGTGCCAGAACAACATGAAATTTGAGAGATCAATTTGACTCGAAAACTTTGTGGACGTTCGTCAACTGGCTGAGTCAGTTTAGAACTATAAAATTTATTGGAATACTTCACACACGGATGTCTGTACATTTGAAAGTCACAAAATTGCAAAATGGCGGAATAAATTAAGCAGGCAATGTACAGTTTGGTTGAATAAATTATTTTTATTATTTTTATTTTTATAAAAACAGATAAAACGTTTTAAAAGATATTTATGCATATCATAAGCTTAATTTCTTTGCTCAGGAAAAGTAAAACTTGGAATTAAAGAGGAAGAGTGCATAAAGGTTTTCCTTGAGGATGGCACAGAAATCGACTAAGATGAGACGTTGATGGCATGTGACAATGGAACAGCATTTGTTTTTTTGTCCGATGGGGAGAGCTGGAACTCAGCAGAGTCAATGCAGTCTCCTGGTACACCTTTATTAAGTGGGGGACATTCAGCAGTTTTTGGGAATGCAAATGCAGCTTCCAGAGGTGATTAAATGTCTTGTTTTTAGCCATTGTGTGGCATGAAGTTTTTGTAGGGTCTACTATTAATATTTGTTTGTGGTTTTAGTTACAATTTGCAGAAAATAGATCCCCAGAAAAAATTCTGCCAAGTGTTTTTTCCCCAAATATTTACCCCATTCACAGAAGTAAGCATGCATAAATATCTGAATTACAAGTGAAACCATTCTAGGTTTTGATTTCCCATCTATTAGTAAGCAATGAAAACTAATTCACACTATTTTTTATGCAGCAGTATTTACTACATGCCTAGAAATTGTAACAAGAAATCATTTTGTACAGAAAATATTAGTCATTTTACATCATAAAACTTAGATGCTGCAAAATTTAAAACTTTGCTAGTCCCAAAAAGACTGCTGAAAAGATTCCATACCACATCATAGGTATGCTTTTGATTTTTGTAGAATGAAACATATTTCATAACACTACTTTCTGAGTATTATACCAAATTATGATCAGTTAATTTAAGGAAATATTTTATCTTTGCCTACCCATTTAGTGTGCACAAGTCAGCAGCTAACCATATGTACTGCAACTGGCAATGTAACTCTGGGACCCCCAACCATAGTAAGTTGGTATTGTCTTACTGTATTTCAACCATAGCTGGAATAACATGTTGTGTGGAAGAGCAAACTGTAACTGAGTATAGTAAAGGTGCTGCAATAGATCAATCAAGTTTTCCACAATGACATCAAATGTTACATGAATAGTCATTTGCTAGGAACTCTGCCATATGCATTTGGTGGTTTTACCTTTTTAAACCCCTTTTCGCTTTGTTTTTAAGGCATCAGACAGCCCCATTGTGGAAAAACACGATGTCCAACTTGATGTGCAGAAAACAAGGGAGGAAAGTGAAATCTACAAAAACTTGAAGCCAGGAGGTTTCCTTTATGACTATAGACGTAAGTTTAATGATGCAGCCTTTAAAATTGCTCTTGACAATCCCACACTCCTTTCTAATAAGGGGGCACTTGTTGAGCATGCCAAAAGAAAAGTAGAGGATGATGGTTACATCTACAAGAAGAAAAAGTCATGCTCTTCAAACCTTAATGCACCAGAGCCTGAAAAATCTGTGAAGATGACGGAAAGCATTAGAGGTAAACAAATAACAGAAATTAGTGAGGATCTTGAGGAAGTTAGAAACGAAATATATCACTTAGAAAGATCAAGAGAAAAAGCTAGGAACATAAATTCAGATGAGCGAGCTCTTCGGTTAACCAAAGATATGGAACCTCTGCGAGCCAAAAAACGACGTCTAGAAGAAGAGCTAATTCTTTTGCAAAAAAAAAAAAAGTCTTCCACAGAGAAAGAAAGGAAGCAGAAGAATAGGGCGACAGCCCCACCTGGTGACAAGGACGGTAAGCAGCCTAGCTCATGTAAAAAGGGAAGTTTGGATTTCTTGCTCAAGCGAATCGTAGGTGAAGGGCAGAGCAGTAGTAAATCACCAGAACAAGTGGAAGAAGTTGCAGACTCTGGTCGTCATCAGGGTGAAGGGCAGAGCAGACAGAGCAGTAGTGAATCATCAGACCAGGTTGAAGTAGAGGAAGATTCTGACCTTATCAATGTCGACCTCCAACTGGGTGCCAAGGATCTGGAGCTATCAGCCTCAGCCTGTCAGCCTCAGCCTACTAGTTTACCATCATCCAGTCCTACAAATAAGTCTTTTTTAGTCTAGGGTCTGGACAGCCATGTGACTGTCCAGAACTTCAGCTCTACATAACTTTGAAGGACAAAGCTTCATCTGATGTTAGTAGTTGTCGTAAGGCTGATGGAATTTATCAGTCCCTTTTGTCTGGTATGACATTGTTACAATTTGTCAAGGCAAGATCTGCATACTGTTCAAAACATCATGCTGTCGGCTGTCGTGAGTATAACAGATTAATACAGGCAGCCAATGAAATCATCAAATCTGGTATAGTTGAAGTTGCTGATACCTTTCGCAAATGTTTCCCATCTGTTAAATATCAATCCTATAATGCAAAGCGAAGATTTCTGCAGTTGCCAGTTGTTATGTTTGAAATTAGCGCAGAAGGGAAAGGCTCCCAGAGACTATATATGACTGAGCAACAGACAGGTGTAAACTATGTAACATTTGTGTCTTTGTTCCACGAGTTGGTTCCATCTGACATTGCATCTGTCGGGATTAATAAGGCAACCCTCAATGGTCTTTGTAAATTAGCATCCATGGAGTCTGACCGAAAATTAATAAAATATGCTGCTTGTGCATCAAGAGATCTTTCTGTGAAGAAGGCATCTGAAACTTATGGAATCTCCAATTATGGCGCACTGAGAAATGAAGTAGAGGGAGCCCTGCAAAAAGCCTGTGAAATCAGAAATGAAGTGATGGAAATTGCTGCAGTTGAAGAACGAGCATTTTTAAGAACACTTGGCATAGATGTCTCGAGCAGCAGTGAGTCAGAGCCTGATGATTCTTCAACTTCATGCGAGTGGGATAGTGAAAGTGAACAATCAGACACGGACAGTGAAAACACAACAAGAGGAGATGTAAATAGTATTCACAGCCCAGGCATACAAGGTAAAATCATAAATCCAGGGGACACAGTAAAGGAAGCAAACTGTGATAAAACATTAGATTTGAACAGCGAGACTGAGGCCTTTCGAGTTCAGGATACTGCACAACAGTTGGATCCAGATGCTGGCCTTAATAAGGAAACTACCCAATCTCTTGTTTCACCCCTACTGATGATCATCTGGCATTAATGCTAATAGAAAATAATCTCAACTGGTTTGTGTTTGTTGATGAGTTGATGCTTCTTTTGAGGCAATACAGTTCTTCAGTTATTGAACAGGTCTTGCTCGATTTTGCGCACAACATAGCTTTCATGGATTTCACTAAAAAGGAGGAAAGGTTGATAGAGCAATCCAGACAAGCATATCTAGTTCAAAGTTCACAACAAGTTTTAGGTTACCAAGACAACGGTGTTGTTATTGACTCAGAAAGTGACAATCCAGAATAGTGGCTCTCTGTGAAGAAGCTAAAGTCTCCTGAAGGAATAGAAATGGTTAAGAAACAGAGACGTTCTACGTTCACAAACAAAACGTAGAGTTGCAAAAGAAATTGCAAATAAGTGTTTGTTAAAGCGAAAGGTTCCTAAGCGAGTTTCGTCAATTTTAAAGGAATTTCCTAATGTAGGTGGAGACATTGAGGAATACGTGAGGAGCAGGAGGTGTGGTGCAGATGCATGGAGAAGGACTGGGGTGGTTACTTTTGATGGCAACAGGAAGCGTGGTCCGAAGGCTTCTTACAGACGTATTCAAGAGCATCTGAAGGAGAAGTACCAGACCAAGAAGCTCAGTTATGGAACAGTAGTACAGCTTTGTACCATTAGAAATAAAAGAAAGCTATCGGCTAAAAGGTACAAAGGCGTTGCAAAGGTGACGTGCAGGCGGTCACGCAAAGGGTTCAATGTTAAGTATAACACTGATGCTCACTGGAGCTGTGCCTTTTATAAGGCATTGGATGTTGTGCACTTAGCTGATGGGTGCAACAAAGTTTTGCTCAACAGGGACGACCAAGCAGGTTTCCGACTTGATACAACTTATACTCATAAGGGTCGTGGCGTAATCTGTGAGGAAATGGAAACCACAACAAGGGTTGATTACGTGAACTCATACAGCTCCATTCTTCAGATGATCATATCATATCATGGAATCCAACACTACACCTCAAGTTTGTGCAGGCGTTGTTAAAGCCCAGTTTGTGTATCCTAAAAATCCAGCACAGCATGCTGCAGATGGTAGAAAACAATGCTGAGTTTTCTGAGCATCTTAAGAATAAACAGTTTGATTGTATTCGTGTGGACGGAGCTCATGATGAAAATCCAATGGTACTGGAGACTCAGTTTCTTTGGACTGAAAGACATCTGGCAAATGGCAAAACATGCTCACTCGTGAAAACACGTCACAGCGGTGGAAGTTATTTAAATCGTGTAGAGCTACAGAACGGGTGTCTAGCCCTGGCTCACAGCCACCTCTTCATACCATCGACACTCAATGGGCACAATTACAATGAAAAGGGCTTAGATTCTGCCAAGTTGCGAGAGAACTTAGATGCTGCAACAGAAGGTATCCGGTCGTTTCGCTACAAAGTCGTTTCACTACAAGTCGTTTCGCTACAAATCGAAGTCGTTTCGCTGCAAATATAAGTCGTTTCGCTACAAATATAAAGTCGTTTCGCTGCACATATAGTCATTTCGCTGTACAACTATAAATAACAATCGCTATAAATAACCACACTCACTTCTAAGCCACACACATACTGACATACACTCTTTCTACGATCGGACGAAAGTTACGGGCACACAGTACAATTACTGTATCACGACAGAGCGCGCGTACCCAAGCCTTCGCAGTTCATAGCACGCAAACGAGACCGGGATTTATAACAAGGTTAAGTTTATTCTCCAAGAGTCTGAGACACTTCATTCTATAAAATCCCATACTATTCATACTATTCGAAATTCCACAAGTATAAGAAACACAACAGATGATCGATAACGAAGCGGACCACATAGGAGACTGAACCAGTCTGAATAACAAAATGATAACGAAACGGCCGGATCTCAGAGGAAACTGAGGGAACTCTATTGTTCAGTGGTGATTAATGAACAAGCCAATCAGTAGTGATTAATCAGTAGTGATTAATCAGTAGTGATTAACAAAATGATCCTCCTGTCTGTATAAAAGAATAGATAGCCTATTGATCATTCACATTCGATCATACGATCACAAATACGAATACGATATCATATCACGAGTACAAATTCAACTATGGCCGCTTCTCAGTTAGTAATCTGCATTGTCTGCAAAGTACCTGTCCGTCCCCGACAGGATGGCATCCAGTGTGATGGCTGTTTCCGATGGAATCATCGAACCTGCAACACCGGTATATCCCAACAAGTGTACTGGGCAGCTGTACGCGACGGCACTGAGATCGACTGGCATTGTCCTGTTTGCGAGGAGGCTAGCTTTGTTGATCCTGACGCGGAGAGTACCAGACTGGAAGAGTCGGCATCGCTGTTCTCCGATGACGATCCAGCATCACCCAGCTACATTGCCGCGGCTGATGTAGATGACTTCGACTTCGAGCAATCCTCCCTCCAACCCAGCTCCTCCTCCATCGCTGATGTAGACTACTTCGAGCAATCCTCCCTCCAGAGAGACCCAGCACCACCCAGCTACATCGCTGATGTAGACAACTTCGAGGAATCTTCCCTCCAAGACCCCGACCTTGAACAGCGGCAGAGCACCAAAAGAGGCCGTCCAAAGCTCATCGATAGCCAGGGCTACACCTACAATATCCAGCAGTTTGTCCAGTACGTTGGCAGAACCTGGATCACTGGTACTACCTGGCCGCCGTCATCTTGGAGCATCTACATGAAGGCGATATGCACAAACAATGACATCAAGGGCTGGCACCTTGGGCTGAATCGACGCGCTTCCGGCAAGTCCCAGCTTCCACTCTACCTGCTAGTCAACCTACTTCACCGCGAGTCCAGAAGAACATCCCTCCAGATCAGGCTTGTATCAGAGAAGAAGTTGCGGCACATCCAGAGGAAGAAGTTCAGAGACCTCCAGACGAAGATCTTCGACCTCTGGGACGAGTTTAAATCGGGAGCGCGCAGTGCCAGAAAGTTGCTGAAGGCGTGCAGTTACCCCAATGGACCAGCAGCTAAATAAGTCTAAGTCGACTTCCTGACAAAAAAAAATGGCTCCTTTAGGAGCCACCACATCTATAAAAGTCATGACCAACATTGATATATGTCTATTCAATAAAGTTTGATTTTATTTGTATTTGTCCGCGGGGAAACTGGGTACAATTACATCCGATCGATCGCAGTCATTATAGTCGCTAGTCAACACACACACTTACAACAAAATTATACTCGTCGACTACGTGAAAGGTCAAAACAGTTATTTATTAGTACACAATATAGCAATGAAAATAATTCCTTGATATTTGGTCTGTACAATCGCTGTTCAGCTAAAATTTTGTTCGTGAAACGATCACTAATTATCATAGTAAAACGATTCAAGCTTACCTCGAGGACTGTACAGCGAAACATATTAATATTTTCTGACTTGTACATTCCAGTTAATGTTGTAGCAAAACGTCTTGTAGCGATAAGACTTTGCAGCAAAACGACTTTATATTTGTAGCGAAACGACTTTATATTTGCAGCAAAATGACTTCGATTTGTAGCGAAACGTCTTGTAGCGAAACGACTTTGTAGCGAAACGACCTACATCCCAACAGAAGTATACATTAACAGAGTTGATGGTGCACCATGTGGTGATGAACCTATCCGGATGCTGAAAGGAGCTCATGATGAGTATGCTTCTTATCTTCAGGAACATCGTCCACACCTAAGCTACTAACCTTCCTAAGTGGTTCAAAGAAAGCTAAGGAACAATTGAAAATTTCAAAGCCTACACAGTTTCAATACTTTAGTGAAATATGGGGCGTGAGGAACAACCACATGGTTAAAAGTGTTGGGGATAAATGTCTTTCTTTTGGTGCCTTGCTTTAAAGAAGACTGTATTCATCCTCTCTGCAAGAAAGGTAAGCCGCAAACTGAGCCTCGTTGGAGTGAGAACAGTCTGCCAATCTCCTTGCTACCCCTACCAGTGCCAGATGAGTCAAGACCATGGGGTGGAAGCTGTGATAAATGTGTTGGCTTCTGTGCTGATCATTTTCTTCCTCCACAGCAGTGTTTCGAACACATCAAGGAACATGGAATGAAAGATTGTTCAGCGCCGCCATCTGTAATACTTGCCAAGGCTTTCAAATGACTGGGTTTCAAATGACTGGTGCATAATAATATATTTAATCTCACATGTCTTGGCAAGTTCGTGTTTTTTATTTGTTTGTTTTTAAATTGCAACAGTTAATTCTATTTTCAATGCAATTTTCTACTGACTGAAATTTAAAAAATGAAAAAGGCAGAAAATTACAAAAAAATATTATATTACTTCCTTTTCTGTAGAAACATCTTTTTCAGATTTATAAGAAATGTCTTGGCATTCCTGTTAATTGTGTATGTCTTCATTGTATGGTCTGTTTAAAGGTGATGAGAATGACAAGCCAGATAGTGAGATTTTGGCTAACCCACAGTTACAAGAACTGGTGCGATTTATTTGTGGGCATCCACATCTTCCCAGAAGTGATGTCATTAAAGTCAGATTTACAAGGACAAGTTTGCCCGATGCAGAATCCTGCTTCAATACACTGAAGTTGCCACTGGGCCACCTAGTCCAGTTCTGGCCCCTCTCTGTCACGCAACGCTACGCTTGTGTAGAGGGTCCAGGGACAATTGTCTGCGCATACTCATCGGTTAGTCAGCTTCTTAACTAATTGCTACTGCGCATGTATTTTTATACTGACAAGATGACGGATGCTTCGATCTCGTCGGGCGCCCTCGGTCAGTGAAAAGTATAGAGAAATGTTTCCTGAATACGATCCTGTATTTGTAGATGCTGTAAGTTCGGCTGTTTCTTCTTGTGTAAAGATGTAGCAGGTACCAGTAGCGGACAGAACTACTCCAATTACAATCTTGAAGGTTTATTTCGCTCGGTGGGAGAGTTCCACCGAGACATGCTTGGTTTTGTTACAAGAGAACTCACACACTAAAATAACAGCATTCGTGACTTAAGTAGTAATTGAAACATTATATCCGACGAGACAACTAGGTTACAATCACGCGAGAACATACAATATTATAAACATGCAATTTTAAGCATGCTGACAAATAAGCGAGTAATACATGAACGACAATATACCGACTGATAAAGATAACACTGAAATGTCTGAGATAATTTGCGAGGTGTTAAGTCAAAGGAAGAGCAGAGTATTTTAGTTTAAATATCTCCACTGAAGGCACTGATGGACGACCAAATATTTCTCTTGCTCGAGTTTAAAAGTCACATGTGAGCTAAGATGTGCTGTGTCCGCTGTGATTGGTTTATCGTGAGCATGCGCAGACAATGGTCCCTAGACCCTGTACGCGAGTGTAGCGTTGCGTGACAGAGAGGGGCCAGAACTGGACTACTGGGCCACCAAGATTACAGTGGTTTCAAGAGGGCAATGAATATTGCCATAAATTGCCAAAACCAAGGGTATGGACGTGGTTGAAATAAAGACCTGGCCTCTCTTTGATTGTGCATGTACATGTAGTTTTCAATCCAAAAATGATAGGGAGGTCTGTAAATTATACTGTTTTCATCCAATCAAATTGTCTTCTTTTACCTTATTATTTTATTTCAAATCCTTCAGCATTGGCAAGGATATTCATTTGTACATGTAGGTACTGTTTCATTTATAGTACCCACAGGCAGCCCAAGCTCATGCAAAACAATAATTTACAACGTTCAAAATGACTTATGTGCTTTTGTCACCACTTGACTTATCATTCACCAACCTCTCATTTAGTGACATTGGGCTGCCTGTGAGTAACTACTGCTTCTATAGTATAGACTTATCAATGAATGAAACTAGAGAGTCGTGAGATTCTAAAGTAAACCCAGAGACTCAATGGCTAGTGCAAAGTGTTTAATTTATAAGTTAGTTGACAGTCCAGTCCAGAGTCCAGTCGTTATTTTCCAGCTGGCCCCGGGGGAGCCCTAGGGACGAGAAAGAGTTCATCGACTATTTTCTCCGCTTTTCCGTTGAATGAAACCACCTCACTTTTGTAGGTAAAATCTTCTATTATCATTTGTACATTCAGCGTTATCACCCACCTATCAATATACATGTAGGTGACACGTAGCTGTCAGCACCCTCCCCACACCCCCCACTTCATTCCATCCCAATCTAAGCTGGTGGGTGAGAGTACAAAACCCCATTGCTAGAAAAATATGGGTCTGATCGATCTGTGACGAGCAATTGTCTTTACATATTTCTTCCCTATATTAAATGCTACTAGACAAAGAAACAGTTACATAAGAATGCGTGACAGCTGAAACGAACATGTGCGTTACATGGGACAAGGTCAATAAAAAAATATTTGATTTAAAATTTAAAACATTCAGGGCCGATTATTTAAACGAAGTCTAAGTTAGACCTGGTTTAAGGCTAAATCAAGATTTAGACAAGGCTTCCATAGACCACGGCTAGGCTGAGTCTAAATTGCGTTATTAGAATGCGGATTAGCCGCATTTCAAGGAGGCCACGTCTAAACGTGGTCTAACAGGTCTAGCTATTGTTTCTTCTTAAACCGCTCTTTAAAAATTCGATTTTTTTCTTAGTCGGTTTTGCACGCTATAATCGTTTTTCTATGCTGGCGCTCTAATGATAACGCTTGGAAAATAATCAAAACTTATATTTCGCCAAACGTGATGGGCTACCTTTCATCCTGAAGTGCAATTATAACATCAATAATGTAAGCCAAGAACTGCCTGCTTTCTACAGGGAACTACTAGATTATTTTTATTAATGACTTCGAAATAATTTTGAAGATACTCATTGAAAAGTTTTCATTTTATGGAACATTTTATGGACATGCTATTGAAGTAAACTTTTTTTCTTGAAAACTTAGTATGATAAAAATATCCACTCAAATCAAAACGTCCTTCTTTCCTGACCCTAAACCATCGACTGTTTTGTAGTCTAAGGAAAATTGTCATCGTCGTATTCTTCTAGAGGATTTAATCTATCCCTCAACTGTCTGATTATTCAGACTCAGCTTGTTATCCTATTCCTGTAACTGTCTGGCTTCGAACTTCCATCCATGACACAAACCTTCACTAATAAAAGCGTTAAACTACGTCTAAACCTACTCATGACCAGGTCTAAGTTGCTATTGTTTGCTAGCCTGTGTTTAGACACCGCTTAGGCGAGGTTTAAAATAAAGGACGTTTAAATAATCAGGTTCCCTGGTTTAAACCCGGTTTAGACCAAGACTTTCTTAAGCGGTGTCTAAACGTCGTTTAAATAATCGGCCCTCACTCTTTTAGTCCTGGTTTACCAAGAAATATTTAGTGTAACAAATAGTGTGTAGTAAATAGTGAATTTTACACCCTTGTATTGGAAAGCCTTCAAATATTCATGTAAATTTCATTGATGACCTTTTGACCCAGACATGCTACAAAATATTTATTATTCATACACTAAAGTGCTTGAATTTAACAACAGTTCATATAGCAGAACATTTAAAAAACTTCAAATACTTCGATTATCTTGAAGAAAAAAACACTTTCTTGACTTCAACCCATAGAAAAACACCATCTGATGTAAAAAAATCTGGTTTTAATTTCATTAAGTTGTTTTGACCTCTTGAAAAACAAGTATCTCATTTCATTTTGCTTTCAAGATCAATATTTACAAGGAGCCAACTAAGGTGAATCCTCAGTATTGCACTGTGCATCCTTACTGAGCATAATTTTGTGCGTAATTAGCATGCGCACATTAAAAACATGGCGGCTTTTTCTTTGTGGCTATGCTCGCCAGGGAGGTAAATAAACGTTTTCTGGTAAACGAGCAAGGTGACCTATATTTTTTATTGCATAATTTTGATGTTCAAATTATCCTCTTTAAAATAAAAACATTTTCAGAAGGAAAAAAAGATATCGCTAAAAGCGTGCACAAAACCGTTACTCGTGGGTGCAAGTTATGACCTTGAAAACATCGATGCAAGGAACGTTTTGAGTCAATGTCGTTTTAATTTGTGTGATTTTATCCACAAATTATATATTAAATTGTTCCATATGGTCGAGACTTTGAACTTATCAAGTTTTTTTCAAGTATTACTTTAAACTTTGCTTCTAGCTACCGTGAACCGATGAAATAACTACACCCGTGATTAGTACCAGTACAGGCATAAATGGGGTAACATTGGTCCATCATATCTCTTTTGCGAGCATGGTGACCTATCTTTTTTATTGTATTTTTTCACCTATTTCAAAATTGTTTAAGCAGATTCGCCTATGCTCCCCTCCACGGAGACCAAATAATTTTCCATTATAGTAATATACAACATTTAACAAAGACTTAGCCGTGTCCATTCCAAGCCACAGCTGGCTTTCTTCTTCATCAGTGACTGGCTCTTTTTCTTTTTGTTTCGCTTTCAAATCAACGCCAGCTCGAGTCCCATCCTTCATTTCTGCGTCCAATATTCGTCTAAAGATAGCAAATCTAATGAGGAAAAGAGAAAAGTTCGATGCAATTTCCTTAAGTTTTAAAATATCAAACGGCCCCTCTCCAATAACGCCAATTCACGCACCTTTTGTCTGAAGAGTCCAAGGGATTGAACTCGATGGCTGGGTTCTTTTCCACCATAAATCGGCGAATGCCGCAGACAATCTGGTACAACGTTTTCGGGGGGTATGGATCTTTGGAAGACTTTGCCACCTCTTGAACAAATTTGGATAACCAGTAGTTGAGCGTCAATGCGTCCATGTCTGTTACGGGCCGAGTAAGTGGCTGAACTTTGTGCAATTCATACTCTTTAAAAACTCCACCAACTTTGAGTATTGGAAACTTGACACTTCGCACTCGTTGCCAATCCTCAAAAATGCCTACTGCCCACTTATTTTTATATCTGGTAGACTTCGGTACTGCTCTCTCTACGCGAAGTTCTTCTTCCTCGATTGTTTTCGGGTAGCGAAACCTTCCTTCGGCCATGGCAAAAACAATATGTAAATCACTTCAAGTTCACAACGCTTTTGGGATACAAATTTGGTGCAACGCGAAACTATTGGATAATTAAAAACAAAAGCTCACAAATACAATGAATGCCGAATGAATATAACAAATCACACATACAAGGCATTTTAAAGAAAAATGGGAAAAATACAACACTGCATAATTTTGCATTGTTTCTTTGGAGAAGTCATTTCAAAAACTCGTGCATCGTGTTTCATCACGATTTCCAAACACTCGAAAACAATAAAAGCACTCGGCCGAAGCGGCCTCGTGCTTTCATCTGTTTTCTCGTGTTTGGAAATCGTGATGAAACACTCGCACTCGTTTTTGAAATACTACTTCAACAACTTTTATTTCTGAGGAATCACCTTAACCCTTTACCCCCTAAGAGTGCCATATGGCACTGCCCTGTTATGTCCCCGAAATCCGAAGAGTGCCATATGGCACTGTTGTGGTGCTTTGTTTTGACCAATCAGAAGCCTTGTTATTGTGATCCGTTGGTTGCTAGAGACCCTTAGCCAATCAGAGAAAGGATAAGAACAGTGTTTGCGCTTGTCACATGGGCCTGTGTTCATACAATATGTTGGGAAATTCGGCGTGAAAATTTTTACGGGTGATTCGCAATGGCGGATTTCCTGCCTTCAGATTCGAGTGACTTAGAAGTTGAAAACTCAATAGAAGATGCTGAAAGCGATGATGAAAGTGACATTTCAGTCTCTACTGTTAATACAGAAGACCTGTCCGAGTTAGAATTCTCTGACGACGACGAAGAAGTCTGCGAAATCGGATGGAGTCGCGATCCAGCGCCAGTGAATGTAACTCCTTTCACTTCAAGATCTGGAGCAGTTAGTGGAGTTGCTGAAGACGGCACAGCAAAGGACTTTTTCCAGCTATTTGTTAGCGAAGAACTGTTCGACATGATAGTCGAAGAAACTAACCGATACGCTAGTCAGTGTATTGCCCGAAAACCCGATGCAAAGTGGCATGATACAAACCGCGAAGAAATGCAAGCGTTCATCGGTCTCCACGTGCTCTTTGGATATCACAAGCTTCCCGAAACTGCGTTGTACTGGTCCAAAGAAGAAACCCTCGGAGTTGCCTATGTCAAGAAAGTCATGCCTAGAGACAGGTTTGATAAATTAACTCAATACCTGCACTTGAATAACAACGAAAATGCAGTACCGCGAGGTCAACCAAATCATGACAAGTTGTTCAAAGTTCGACCCTTTCTCGAAACTGTTGTGAAAGCCTGCCGCGAAGAGTATCGCCCAACTCAGAATCTTTCGGTTGATGAAGCAATGGTTGCCTTCAAAGGACAGCTTAGCCTAAAGCAATATATGCCTTTAAAGCCGATCAAAAGAGGCATAAAAGTCTGGGTTTGTGCCGATGCATCAAATGGTTATATTACTAACCTTCAAGTTTACACCGGAAAGCAAGATGGCGGCGTTGCAGAGCACGGACTTGGTTACCGCGTTGTGCGAGAATTAAGCCAGCCTTTCGTTGGAAAGAATCACCACATTTTCTGTGACAATTTCTTTACCTCAATTAAACTTGCCTGTGATTTATTAAGAGACGAAACATATCTGTGTGGGACAATTCGTGCCAATCGCCGAGGCTTTCCAAAAGCTTTGTCACCGCAAAGACCTGAAATAAAAGCTTTGCGAAAAGGCGAGTCGAAATTTTACCGTCGTGGAAACCTTGTGGCATCAGTCTGGAAAGACACAAAGCTAGTTTGCTTCCTGAGTACCGAATCTAATCCCGTTGGCGACGAAACAGTAAACAGAAGGCAACGCGATGGAACTATCGTTCAAGTTCCCACTGTTCCATCCGCCATTTCTTACAACAAGAACATGGGAGGCGTTGATCTTAGCGATCAAAAAAGAAATTATTATGCTGTGGGTCGCAAGACACGCAAGTGGTGGCGCTATCTGCTGTGGTTTTTTATCGATTCTAGCATCGTGAACGCTCACATTTTGGAGACTGAAGCACAGAATCATCGCTCCAGGTCTCAGATGCAGTTCCGTGTGGAGTTGGCAAAGATGCTCGTTGGCGAATTCAGTTCCCGTTCGCGTTCCGTTTCAGAAGGACAAATTACCAATGGACACTGGCCTGTAGAGGCCTCTAAAGGATGCTGCAAACGTTGTTTGAAGCAAAAGCGAAATAAGTTCTGCCGAATGGCATGTATGGCTTGTGGAAAACGCATTTGTTTGGAGTGCTTTCCAAACCACTCGGAAATGATTTGTAAGAAAATGGCGCAAAATTTGAAATTTCATAATCAAAATGTTTTGTATTCTTACATTGTCATTTCATTCTCAGAAGCTTGCTGACTATATATATGTGATGAAATATTATTGTAGGTTGTATTTTTGTAGTTTTTGACTTGTTGAAACTAAATCTTTATTACATAAATCAAATGTGTTTGCTGATGAAGAAGAAAATATGGGAGAAAATATGAGACTAAGACAAATGTTCACAAACCAAGTTTATTTTGTTGTTATTGACTGTAAATTTCATACTTTATTTAACTGAATTAAAGAGCTTATTGATTTTTCTACAACTTTTGTCTGTATCATGTGGCTGTACAGTGCTTAGTTTTTGCTGTAGAGAACTTTTTCTGAAGCCTCCTCAGATCATTCTAAAATTGGCTATCAGCCTTAGGGAAGAGGAGACGTGTTCATATTACCTCCCTTAGGGGGTAAAGGGTTAAGCCGGAAATAAATAGAAGAAAGTGAAAATCCTGCTGAAAAAATTGAAGAGAAAATATTATATTTTATTCAAAACGTAAATTTTCAATCAACTGAAAAACAACAACTAATTGAATTATCAAATCGTCACGGAACAGCACATATTTATACTCTGTTACGACAAGAATATGTGAGCGAGTTAAAGCCTGGAATCATTTTGTTTCTTGAGTTCTGATGGTCGACACAGACGATTATCGAAAATTACAATAAGTATACCCTGAAGTCGAGATTCATGTGTTTGAAAATGTGTACGCGAGACGGGCATGAGACACGTCGCAAAGTAGTAATATGCAAATTTCATCTCAAGTGTAATATGAAATGCATGAACGCTTTCGTGAATCTATTTTTAGTGTATTAAACACGATGTGAAATGCGAACCAAACGAACGGTACAAACGTTTTTACAGGCTGAACAAAACGCTAATTTCGAACTCTGAACTTCTAATTTAATTTAAATTTTGTTCAAAAATATCATTGTAACGCTAGGAATTCAGTTTTATCTCTAGCCTGCGAGCAGGCTCACAAAATTAACGCACTAGCGAGCGTTGACAACGTAGGATTCTGCAACTCATGTATGAATACAATTCCTGAAAGAACACCACAAATTAAATAATTTTCAGTAAATACGCGGAAAATGAAAAGTTGTCCCATTCATTGACAATTATAGCTAATTATATGAAATTGAGTGCATAATTTGACACATCATAGATACGCCACACTTTCGCGATCAAAATTTTCCTTTCTGAAAATTCCTTATGATCCCAGACTGTTTTGTAATCTATCTTGAAGCTTCTTTTTTTCGTTACAATGAGTGAAAAAATAAATCAATATTATTATATCTGCGATGTACTTGTTGTTAGTAACGTACTACAGATCTTTAGCGCATGCGTGAAATTTACACGTAAGCAGAAAGCTACCATAAGGAGGGCAAAGCGTTGTCTGAAACAAATATATATTACGCTAAATACAAGTAATAATAACGCAGATAGATCACCCACGTTTTGCGTGGTGAGCATGCGTGACCCCCCAAGATTTATTAATTGATATTAATTAATTAATTGATTATCAAAGTTTACGGCATAGTGAAGTAGCGACTTATCACTTATCGGCCCTACACAAAACCATACCTATAGTGCACTTTGCACTAAAAAGGAGGGGGGGGGGCGCTAAATAGAGATTTTACAATTAGCTACTTAGACTGACCCTCTTATAAGTACATGTAGATTTAGACCTCATCAAATTCTCTGAAACCACGGCCTAACTTAGACTTTGTTTAAATATTCATAAGTTAGGGAGAATTTAATGAGGTCTCAATCTACTAATAAGCAGGTCAGTCTTTTTAGTCTGTGTTATACACCTTCTAGACATGGTTTACAGCAAATGATGTTAACACATTTAGGCCACCATTTTGTTAAACCCTGTTTAAACCTTGTTTAAATATCCAGCCCTGTGGGATGTAAGGTTTTAACATGAAGACAACAAACAAATATATTTGTTACATTGTTATCAATTAAAGAAACAAGAGTGTACATTTTATCATGCACTGTTACAGTTACTAAAAGGAACAAAGGACCTTTATTATACATAATTGCAGTTCTGATAGAAAAATTATTACCGTATGTTAATACATTTTTGTGACAGTTTTCAATGGGAACAGAAGATTATTTTTTATCATAATAATTATTTATATTTATACAAAATTAATAATGAAAGGTTTATCAAACATTGTTACAGTTATTGCTATCTACTAATAATCAGTTATTGATTATTAACAAATTTTATGATCACATTGTTATGCAGTTATTAATAGGAACAAGAGTCTTACCATACATTGTTACAGTTTTTAAAAGGAGGAAGTCCAATAATTTATATTAAAGCCCTAATAAGTAATTTAGGTTAATGAGATATGTTTCTCATTGTTAGTATTAATGCAGCATTATTAAATGGTGGTTCTTATCTGTGAAAATATTTGTGCACTCTGACTTGCTTAATTCATATTCTTTCATGCATGTAGTCTATCCAATCAGAAGTCAAGGATATCTATTTTTGACTTCTGAGTGGGTAGTCTGCATGCACGAAACCTGAATACCAAAGTTGTCTAGGAGAGCGATTCCCCATAGTACGTAAGGGATGATTGTTCCAGCTATTTGTCAACTCTTCCAAGGATCTATTGATACGTGGGCAGTAAACATACTGCAGCACAAACAAATGAAATATGCTCTTGTAGTAGGATACAATCTTCATTTTAACTTCTAACCACAGTCGCTCAATCCTTTGGTTGTGCACACTCCTACCGGTTATCACACTTCCCCTATTGATGCCCCTTTGAGGATGTTGCAGCATATACCTTGCAACGTCAACATTCTCTGTTCCAAAATCAGACCTTATATGTGAGGGGAGTCCAAATCTTTCTGAAGCATCCAAAAATAAAGCCAGAACAGTCACTGCTTTGTTATTACAACAACATCTGAGATATACAATACATCTGCTAAAGCCGTCAATGCCCCCATGAATTACAATACGCCATGTATCAATTTATGGTGCTCATCTATGTGCCTGTGAAACAAAATAAGATTTCCTTGTCATGTCATTTGCAGCACTGTTTTGTTTTACAAAGGGGAGGGAATCTGAATCTGAAGAACACTTAGCTAAAAAGGTAACATAAAAAAGCCACTGTACACCAGAGAAAATACCGGGTATTCCATATATGGGGAAACTGGAGCACTATCATTTTCACCATGTTCTATTCAGCTAGTTTCCAATTCCAGGTTTGCATGAACCTTACCTGCAAGTAAGGTTCACACAAACCTTTCTAGTCCATCAGCTTGCAATTTCAATATGATATCAAAAAAATCCTACCATAAAAGAAAAAGTAACATTCCTTGACAACTTGCAAACTTTGATAGGGACTTCATGTCCTTAAATGACTTTGGGAATATTTCGATATGGTTAAATTTAGAACTAGTATAATAAATTATAGCTTCTGCAGTTTTAAAATAATGGTGATCTCTGGCAGTGTTTGTACTTGTGCATGCCTGACTAGGTGTGATCTTTGTACTTCTGTGATTGTCGAGTGCCAATATCTTTAATTTTCACTCTAGTCCTATTTTAACAGCACTCATATTTAACATTGTGTACTCTTAACTATTAAAGTTTGAGGCATCTCAGCCAATCAGATCATTTAAAGTACTGCATAATTTATGAATTATTGACAAGTCATAAGATAAGTACTTTTTTTACTTCCCTGGCCATTTATTTCTATTCTTTACTTTGTGATATGTGATGAATGAACATACCCCCCCCCCCCCCCCCCACCGAAAAAAACCCTCAAAACAACTACAAAACAAGTACATAGTCACAAGATTTTTCTTATGAAAATTGGAATAAATGAGCACTGGGAAAAATTGAATCCGATAGGGCATTTCCATGCCATCATTTTATTACAACCAACAGGGTGCATCATTTTATTCTTTCTTTATAATTATATAATTATATAATTTATAATTTCTGTAATCCAAGTATAAAGGTTTAAAAGCAATACCCAAACTAGCAAGAGAAAAGAAATAGGATTCTGGAAGATGCAGTAAAATATCACTTAACAAATAAATTATGAATTACCATAATTCATTGGGGCACGCAACATTGTACACTCGTCTCACAACAGCAAAGGTTCTTCTAAGTGCACGACTTATAGGATCCACCGTCTGAATTGCTTGCCGGATACGCCATCTCTGTACTTTATTCCACGGCTTCTTATTGCTCCTATAATGTATGTCTCCCCTGCATCTGGCATATTTTGCAAAACCTCTCGGACAACACTGCAGAGGTCATCATCTGGGATGTCTGAGAAAGTATTCCTTGGACCAACATTGTTGGCAATCGGTAGACCCAACTCGTGCCGCCTCCGTAAAATTGTTCGGTACGAAACACCTGTCTCGCAGCAACTGCATTCCAAGCATAGTAAATGCTGTGCAACGCATTTAGAGATTCTTCGTCAATTTCTAACCGTCATCTCCCTCACGCACTGGGCTCCTGTGTTACAAATCTGTACCCTGCGTTTAATTCTAAGGCTGCAATTACAAAGTCTATTGTACTGTTCGACAAGCCGGAACAATCCATCGTGAATTTCCCTGAGGAGGATCGAGGATCAAATCATCACAATCCTCTTGTTCCATACAGTGTTGTAAGATAGTTCGAATAGCTACATAGTTGTCATCTAGTCGACGTCGTACATTTTCTAGTATGTTGACATTCTCGCAATGCAAGTGTCTGCTTACTCCAAACGCGAAAGTAATTCTGGAAGAAAACTGTCTAGTCTCTCCCTGCCCGCCATTTTGGATGTTATACGTCATACTCTGTGACAGTATCAGCTGACCAGATAACAATGCGTGTTCATAACATATATTTACGTTATGGTTTATAACATATATTCACGTTATGGTTTATAACGTTTATATTTACGTTATGGTTTATAACGTTTATATTTACGTTATGGTTTATAACGTTTATATTTACATTGAATAAATGCGTGTTCATAACGTATATTTACGTTATGGTTTATAACATATATTTACGTTGTGGTTTATAACGTTTATATTTACGTTGAGTTTCATAACGTGTATGAGGTAAGGTGCCTTGGAAAGAAGATTGCCTACTTTCTTCCAACGGGTATCAATTATGCGAGTCGCATCTACGATTGTTACACCAAAGACTCCAAAGAGAACCGTCGCTGTTGTCGGAATACAACACAATCCAAGACCAATTTAAAACTGGAATCGTCGAAGAGGTGCCAGCCAAAGATTTGAAGAACGACAACAACGCGTTGCGAAGCCATTATCTTCCACATCTGGCAGTCGTCAGGAAAGACCATGAAACTACGAAAGTATGAGTCGTGTACGATGGTTCAGCGAAGGCTTCCAAGAAAGAAAAGTCATTGAACGATTGCCTACAAACCAGCCCAAACCACCTACCGATTTCCTTCGATTTTTGTGGTTTGATGACCCAAGCTTAGAGAATCCGAAGATTATTCATCTCAAGTTCACACAACTCGTATTTGGGCTCCGTCCCTCGCGGCTATTTTAGGAGCAACAATTTTACATCATCTCAAATTGTACAAGCAAAGCGAACCAGAAATGGCCGAGCTCCTAGAACAATCGTACTACGTAGATGATCTGTTAACAGGGGAGTGCAACGACGAAAAGGCTCTCGCCATCTATCATAGAGCAAAGAAGTTGATGGCCGAAGGCAGTTTTAACCTCTGAAAGTGGAAAACCAACTCACGAGAATTACAAAGAGAAATCGCGAAATCAGAAAGCGTGACAAAGTCAATTAGCGCACAAAGTGACAACAAAGAAGAAGACGAATTGTACACCACATCAAACACTCAAGGTCTCAGCTCAAATACGCCAATTGATGAAGACATCTTCGTAAAAGTTTTAGGAATGAACTGGAATACTCACGACGACGAAATTATCTTCAGCTTTTCCGAATTGTAATGGCGTGACCGCAGGCTTATCCAAATATGTATGTAATGTATTCATGTAATGTATTCATGTAATGTATTCATGTTATGTATTCATGTAATATGATGTATGGATATAGCGGACACATCATCAGTGTATGTAACCCGACACCGAAGGTTGACATTAAAACGCTAGACATTAAATTGGCGACGAGGATGCTAAAGGAATAAGGAACAGAATGGCGACCAACATCGGCTACAAACAATTTCCGGAGTTCGACATTCGCAAGGACCCAGAAACCGCCTACGCTCGCTTCGTTAAGTACGCCGAGCGGTTCAAGAGCAACCACTTGAAAGCCTACAACATCACCGACAAAGCAGTCACTAAAGAACAAGTGCAGAAATCCACCGACGAAGACCCTACACTACTAGCGTTAAAGGGGTGCATCCATCAAGGCTGGATGGACGCAAAGGCTGCGAACTTACAGGAATACAAGCATGTTTTCAGCGAACTCACGATAGTGGACTGCATAGTAGTAAGAGGAGACAGAATCGTCGTACCGTCAAAACTCAGACAGAGGATGATCGAGATTGCACACGAGGGGCACCAAGGACAAGTACGGACGAAACAGCTGTTGAGGGCACATGTATGGTTCCCGGGAATGGACTCCCAGTGTGACAAGTTTGTATCCACCTGCATCTACTGCCAATCCAACACACCTGAAGTACATCGCGCACCCCTGAAAATGACAGAGCTACCAGAGGGACCATGGAGCAAGGTCAGTGTGGACTTCTGCGGACTGTTGGCTAACGGAGACCTAGCCCTCGTGTTCCACTGTCAATATGCCAGATATCCAATAGTTGAATTTGTGGGATCCACCAGTCAAAAAGCAACCATCCCCGTATTCAGAAGGGTATTTGATACATACGGAGTGCCGGAGGAGGTGAAATCGGATAATGACCCACCATTCAACAGCCACAAATTTGAAGAATACGCACGAGAAGAAGGGTTCAAACATCAGAAAGTAACCCCCGGATGGCCAGAGACCAACAGTGACGTAGAGAGGTGTATGCAGAGAATAAAGAAAACAGCAAGAATCGCCGCATTACAAAGCAGACCCTTACGTGACGAAGTGCGCAGAGGAATCAGACCACACCTCCTATTCGAGTAGCCCAGCTCGGATTATTTCTCAGCGAAAACCAAATAATGAGATGCAAAGGACAAATCTCTAACGCTTCACTGCCCACTTCTAGCAAGTCTTCGATTCTCTTGCCAGCCAAGCACACCTTCGTAAAGCTTGTAATCAAACAAACTCACGATCGGGTCAAGCATTCAGGAATCAATGCTACACTGACAGCTTTGAGAGAACGATACTGGGTTTTGCGTGGACGTGAGACAGTACAGAAAGTTATTCGACATTGTGTTGTCTGCCGCAGGTACGAAGCATCACCATGCAAGCCTTCACATTTCGCCGATTTGCCAAGTAGTCTCCGACGATCCGCCTTTTGCACACATCGGACTGGATTTCGCTGGACCATTGTACGTCAAAGAAACCTGCAGAAGTTCACAAACTGGTGACTCTGACTCGAACAAAGTTTATGTGTGTTTATTTACATGCGCGTCAACAACTCGGGCCGTTCATCTGGAATTGACTCGAGGACTGAGTGTACAAGATTTCTTATTAGCTTCCGCAGATTCGCCAGTAGAAGAGGATTACCGGCAACGATTCAATCTGACAACGCGAAAACGTTTCAATCTTCCAGCAAGGAAATTCGAAAAATCGCTAGATCACCGGAAGTCTGGAGATACCTAACTGACAACCGAATTACTTGGAACTTTATTATCGAGAAAGCACCGTGGTGGGGAGGTTACTGGAAGAGACTCGTTCGAAGCATCAAGTCACCACTTCAAGATAGTTATTGGGCGATCTACTGCGAGTTACGACGAAATGTGCACATTGTTAACCGAAGTAGAAGGAGTGATCAACGCCAGACTGCTTACTTAAGTTTACGACGACGAAGAGTCAGTTTCTTATCCGTTAACTCCGTCCAACTTGATTTATGGCCGACGAATCACAATGAATCCTAACAGTCAGCATTACGAGACCATGAGCACGTACAATTCTTTGACAAAGAGATTAAAGCATCATCAACATTTGCTAGAACAGTTTACGCGTCGGTGGAGGAACAAATACCTGACCAGTTTACGCGAACAAGTTGCGAAAGGATCAGGTGTAAGCGATGCTAATGCAAAACTCAAGGTCGGGGATATCGTGATTCTCAAGAACGATTCTGTTGCGCGAGCGTTTTGGAAATTGGCCAAGGTAGAAGAATTGCTGCCTGGACAGGACGGGACTATGTGAGCGGCAGTAATTACCGTACCACGTGGAATGAGTTCTAATTCCAATCAACATTTAAGACGACCGATTCAACATCTAATTCCAATAGCAGTACAACCATAGTGGATCAAGATTGAACAATTTCGAGGACCATGATTGTTGTCAATGTAAATAATGCGAACTTTGAGCACTGAACTTTGCGAGAACAGATTTTTAAAAGGTTTTAATTCAATGCGTGTAGTTGATTCACTGAAGTGAACAACTAGGAAGAGGAGTGTCACAAACAGTCACAGATATTTTGTTATGTAATGTTTAGTCACGCATTTGCGGTTTTGTTTGTACAGATGGGATTACGATTTCAACTTGATTTACCAGCTTTTACACTATGATCAAATTACTTATATATATGTATTTCTACATGTGCAATTTTAGCTCACTTTTCGATAGATCAATAAACGAATTGAAAGATACAAGCGTGTCGTTTTATACAAGTTTATATAGTTCAGGTCGGTTCTATAATACCTCTTCTTATCTTTGACCTCCATAATCGTGGTCTGATACTAATATATGCGTTTTTCTCAACATTTATATATTTATCTTTTTGTCATAAATGGCGTTCCATACTTCAGGGCATGTTATAAAATGTTGTGCTTAGCTGAGGTTGTTTTTACTTTTTAGTTTATTTTCCTGGATTAAAGTAACTCTCATGGGTTAGCCTCTTTCCTGGGCTGCCTGTGGACGTGCCATTATCGGGAGTGAGCAGTTACTTTCTCCTGGTCGGGGACCCCATTCCATCCAGTGCTTTGTTTTCGAAGGGGGGTGGTGCCTTTTGGCTGTCTCCTTTAGGCTAGTATTTCTCGGACTCTTCTTAGGGTGTTTAGATCCCTTTCCTCCAGTTATAACTTGTATTGGGTTAAATTGGATGGGGTCCTCGATCAGGGGAAAGTGAAGGCGGCTGCTCTGACATTGATGATGTGTTGTCTCAAGGTTGGTCAGGTTGACCCACCGTTTTAAGTCTTTCATTGACCATAGAGCCCTCTAAGCCAAGATGTTTGTTTAGATGCAAGATTTCTTATTTTGTGGATGAAGGATAGTCCCTTTACTTTGGATAGATTGGTAGACGTTGTGCGTTATGTCTATAAAGATTAATACATTACAAAATGTGACGACAAGTGTGTTATTACACGGTGACGATGATGACGTCATGTGTTATTACAGACATCGTCTCAAGAGTTTTTCGGTTTGCGTGGAGTGGGTGGTGGTTTCTTTCATGAATCTCTCCATTGGTTGGAAATAATCGCCCTTTATCTATCACACCATTGGTTTGTCATTGTCTAGTTATTTGAGAACAGGAAGGGTGCCCCGTTTTGATGACGGGCTAAATGGTGAGTTATTTACATTGAAGGGTCCTTGGTCGATTCCTCCTTCGGCTTGCTCTGATGATTTCAGATTGACAGCAGCCCAGCTTACAGCTATATTTGCAGTCGTTTCGTTGCTTATGAAGTTGGGCTACTGTCTGGGCCTTATTATCGATACTCTAAGCAGACTTTCCAAATTCCCGAAAGGAACGTTACTTCGTTTGCTACTTTAAGAGAGCAATTCTTGGCCTCTAAGAAGACCGATGATGTGAAATTGTTGCAGAGGCTTCAAGAAAAATACCTCTCTTTTTCCCTGGCGGTTTCAGCGGCTAAGTTGTACATTAGGAACATAGTTCGGCTTTTGCGTGTTCGCTGGTGAGTGAGCAAGTTAAATTTGTGGATTCTTTACGTGAAGAGATTGCCCATTGGCGCTTTTTGGATTCATGGTCAGGTTTTGTTCCTTGGTGTTAGAAGCACGTGTGTGTATCACTCTCATCCGATGCCTCCGGTTTTGGTTGAGAATGCTTTTGGTGGCTCGTCTGGGCATGTTTGATTTAATGGCTTTAGACTCGAATGCACAGGTGGACAGAAGGGGAGTTCCTTTGTCCCATTTCCCCCTTGCCCTAGCCCGCAGTCAAGATATGTTAATCTGTTCGCTCAAGGTCTCTCGAGTGTTGGTGTTGAAGTGTCCAATCTTTATGTTTTCCCCGCCGTTTTGCTTGATTGCTCCTGTCATACGGGTTCTATTCCAGTTTTGTCTTCCTTTTACCATTGTGCTTCCAGAATGTGTTCCAACGTCATTTTGGTGGCCTATTCTTTTGGGTATGTCTTCGGAGTTAATTTGTTTGTTTGTTTGTTTAGGTTCTGAGAAGGATGCCAATAGTCTGGGTTTGAGCCTCGCCCCAGTCCTTTCAAGTTACTGGCTTGTAGAGTTTCAAGGTTTTTGATTCCACGTTCTTAGTTTGTTTATTTAGCCCCTGTCGAAAGTGCCAAAATTATATCGTCCTTCGGTGCCAATACCTGCACGACAAGGGTTTTCCGTCATAACTGCAGTTACTTACCGGAAGACCTTTGGTGCAAGTCAAGGACACTGGTTATAAGCTCAAATTTGGTATAGATAAAGAGGAAAGATTGCACACCGGGTCAAGGAGTTAGGCCAGGTTAACATAAGTACTTGTTTTTTAAAACAGAAAACGGCTCTGGAGTTAGAGTTTTCTTAGCTATTGTCTTGTTTGAGCTCTCCGATAGATATGAACACTACTTTACCAGGGGATATATTATCTCTCTTAGTCTGGAAAGATCAGGCAGGTAGAACTCGCCATAAATATCCGGCCTGTACGTTTGTTGGTCAGTCAAAACAAAGTCAGTGTGGCTGTCCTAGGAGGCTAGTCTTTAAGACAGTGGACTCCCTTATAGGGAAGCTTAGAGCGGTTTGTTGCAGAGAACGATAGAGGAGTTGAATGGCATTCCCTTTTGGGCGTTGGCAATCCGGCGGTCAATAGGACCGTGAAGAATTATTTGTCTAGTATCCGCGAGGAGCAGCTGAAGGCTCGGATAACTCCACGTCAGGCAGAACCGCTGGTGTTATCGATCAAGCCTTGAAATATCAAGTCCATTCCAAGCTTACAATTCCTATTTTGATTCCTGTGGAGGCTTATGTCAGTCATGTATTGGCTAGAAATCAGGCGATTTTTAAGTCTTTGTTCTGCAGACAGGGCAGCAGATTTGCTTGGAATTTTAAGTCGAATGATATTAAGTTTCCCTGATAATTCAGGATTTATATTTAAAATCAAGTTTGGAAGGAATCCTTGCGGTCTGGGGATAGCAATGTGTTTGTTTTAAGAGGGGCTCTAACAGGCTTGTTTGTCCAGTTTTGGGGATATAATTGAATGTTAAGATTTGCAAAACTCTAAGAATCGACGTTGCTTCGGGCTACTTATTTCGGTCTGTATCTAAGCACGGTACAATAGGTACGTGCGCTTAAGAACCCCCCGGCAATTGAAGCTAGTTTAGACGCGTATGTGTACAGGCAGCCCAAGCTCTGTATTAGATTACAGGGACGTGACCCTTGCTTATGAGCGGTATTGTGTTACAAAGATGCGATTTATAAGGGTTTGTATGGGAAAGCAATGGTTTTGTTTTAAAAGGTAAAAATTCGAATGTTTTATGAATAAAGTTGACTTACCCTGTTACTGTGTTGTATTCTTTGTTGTCTGCCCACTTCTCAGGCCGATTTGTCGCGATTTCGGCGAGTTATCATTTTTTGGGTTTCCACTGCTAAGAGAACTACAAGGCCAAACTCTCGATTTCGGATTGCCCGCCGCTCGAAGCGAATAAATCCACTGAAAATAACTCCGCTGCCCCAATTCCTCCATAGAATCAAAGCAGAGATGCCAGAGATGCCTGTCAGTTCACTCCCTACGCAATTCCATCCACAACGCGTTCGCTACGAAGCATTTGTTTCGAGTCAGCTTCGCTTGGGAAATTCGAAATAGGCTTGTCCAAGTTGTCTTGGACATTACGGTATCGGATGACTTTAATTAGCCTGACGGGGGTAGCCAGTGGCAAGTTGTTGACATATATCTGCTCCCGAGAATTTTGTCATGGAAACTTGTGCAAATTTCTACAGATCTTCCCTGTGGTCTTAGCAGATGTAAAGGACTAAAATCCAGAATTTTGATATTTCCAGGAGACCCCGAGAGCAGATAGGTTTGCATGTCATGGTAATCTAATACAGAGCTTGGGCTGCCTGTGGTATGTGAAGCAGTTAAAGGGACGTTTGTCTGGTGGGTGCTTTACACTCATGGATTTAGGAGTGGTGCGGCTATTTCAATGCACTTGCAGATGTTAGTCTTGATGATATGTGACCTCTCACGCGAAAACGTACACTAACGGCTTTCCGTTTTAAAACGGAATTCCGTTCACAAGCCGTTCCGAAAAAATTTGCATCCGTTCGAACGACTTGAGTCATCCGTTCAAAAAAAATCTCTATCCGTTCGAACGACTTGGGCCATCCGTTCAAAAAAAATCTCTATCCATTCGAACGGCTTGGGTCATCCATTCAAATAAAATCGCTATCCGTTCGAACGGCTTGGGTCATCCGTTCAAAAAAAATCGCTATCCATTCGAACGACTTGGGTCATACGTTCAAAAAAAATCTCTATCCGTTCGAACGGCTTGGGTCATCCGTTCGGAGTAAACATTCACCCGTTTTCGGCCGGCCGGTTATTTCTTATCCGACAGTGAATCTACAAAGACAAGTGTAAACAAAATGTCACGACAAGATCAATGAAGACTTTGTTTTTCGAATTTGTTGATGCCGCTAAGAAAAATTCACAAGTTGACAATTCACAAGTCCATTACTGTAACAATGTACGACTTGCGAATTAAAATAATTTTATGCAAGGTCGTGAAATTTGCGCGGCGGATCAACCATCGTTTATAAACTGATTTCGGGGCATTTTCGAATGTAACCGGCTTTCGGGCCGTGCACCACAAGCTGAAAATGAATGGACCAAAATCCCGGGCCGAAATCTTACGGCCGGCGAGGTTATTTCTTATCTGACAGTGAATCTACAAAGACGCCAAAGTGTAAACAAATGGCGCGACAAGATCAATGAAGACTTTGTTTTTCGAATTCGTTGATTCACAAGTTGACAATTCAAAAGTCTATTGACAATTTACTACTTGCGAATTGCAAGTTCGTGAAATTTGCGCGGCAAATCCTGACCATTGAAAAGTAATGTTGCGTTACCTGTCATGACTATGCAAATTTTGGCCAGTTCGCAAACTTACACAAAGTCATGCTTCGATGAGAACAACCAAGTTTGCTTGCCGTTCAGCTGTTTGCTCTTTGATAAAAGTGCTTGTATTCCGTTTTAAAGTCTAACAGTTTATAAACGTCAGTGTGGAATTGTATTTTTACAACAAGCGACGCTGCCGAAAAGAAAAAAATATATAATATCAGTAAACCAAGCGACAAACAGCGGCTACGGTTCGAATAATCATTTGACCTTTGTATGCATGGTTTTGTTTGCATTCTATTCAGAGAACTCCGGTCGAGCCATCACGTTTTAAGTTAGGCTGCTTCAGTCTGGGTTTTTGGTTCAGTTTCTGTTCTCTTCAACTGTTTGTCTTCTTTTTTGGATGCGCGTAGAGTGTGCCAATGCTTGTTTAATCAGCCGTTAAAAATAATTTTTCTTTGGCCGCTCAGGTTTAGCCGTTTGCGTAGGTTTTCTTTCCTGTTCAGTGATTCACGGTTTTCCATTTAAATTTTACATGAGCTGTTCAGCCGTTCATGGCTATCCGTTCGAAATTTTTCACGAGCCGTTGAGCCGTTCATGGCTATCCGTTCGAAATTTTTCATGAGCCGTTCAGCTGTTCATGGCTATCCGTTTGAAATTATTCATGAGTCGTTCAGTCTCATCCGTTCGAAATTATTCATGAGCCGTTCAGTCGTTCAGTCTCATCCGTTTTTTTTTGTGTGACCCTTTTCTCACCCGTTTGATAGCCGTGCGTTTCACCCGTTCGAACGGATAACCGTAGTGTACGTTTTCACGTGAGAGGTCACATATAATGGATCATATAGGCTGGAAGTCTAGTAGGACAGTTCTTCGAGTTGCCCCTGCACAGAAGCAGGCAAGCTGTTCCATACCAGGAGCGATACCAAAGAAGAGATCTAGGAACAGCATACAGACATGTATAATGGAGAGCAGACTTTATATGACTGATGACAACTGATGATTCATATCAATGAGAACAAACATACATGTCAGATGGATTCATTTATGGATGGTAGCCACATACACAGGGCAGAATATTACACTATGCAAAGTCATTAAATATGTATATTCTGCCAAGGTGATGTCATTAATGACATTCCTCCCGTGGAATGGTTGTTTTGCTGGATTAAGCAGTCTCCTCATTGGCTATTTGGTCATAGAAAGGGAAAAGAACACTTTCGTAATTTCGCTTGAGCAAGAAATCCGAAATGCTAACTTGTGGCGCCCACCCGCCCGCCCCTTTTTTCAGCCGGGGTTGATCGCCCCTCTCTACTCCTGCTTCTTCATGCCGGAGCTTTTCCGGTTGGAAATATCTCATATCTCATTAATGACAATAACCAGGGCAGAATATTACACTATTAGAGAAATTCTTAAGGATAATTTGTAGACAGCAATGACTACACGCGCAGTAAACAATGTTTTTAATACATGTACTCTGTTACATACTCTTCATGTGTTATGGAACATTGCGTTACAAGAATATAAATCAGATTTTCGTAAAAAGGATTATACAAACTAATCATTGTGAAATAATTGCATATAAAGTGATCATCAGTACCGATTTAGCACAATGAAAATTCAAATTGCTCTTAAAATGTGTATTATAATGGTCGTAAAGGAGCAGAGGACTCTTTCGCCAACTTTAACTGGAATGTTGCATTACAAAAATATGTGTATTATGTTACAAATTATGTGTATGTTCAGCATTCTATTGCAGTTTATAATGTCACTGATTAGCAATTTTTACGATGACGATTTGTCGTTTTTCAGCATTTCAAGAATAGTATTTTCCTGCGTTTGACTGCGGAATTAGCAGGAAAATATGCTCT
This sequence comes from Desmophyllum pertusum, assembly GCA_029204205.1. Lineage (NCBI taxonomy): Eukaryota > Metazoa > Cnidaria > Anthozoa > Scleractinia > Caryophylliidae > Desmophyllum > Desmophyllum pertusum. Next base: position 5,322,851 of record MU825396.1, read on the forward strand.
AATCGGTATCTATGTTTGTTTAGGTCTGTGCGTTGGTATGTGGGGTTTTGTTTGGCGGGTGTATATATATAGGTGTGAAAGAGTAGGTCTTTCATCTCGGTCTCGCTTTCCTGCGTTCGTGTTTAGTTTTCCGTAATGGATAAGGAAGAGCTGATTGCAATTTTGACGAAGTCTCAAGAAGAGATTTTGAATCGCGTTGATTCCAAATTAGAAAACCTTAAGAGAAGCATTTCTGAAGACCAGGAAGACTGCGTACGATCCGTTGTGAAGAAGGTTAAAGAAGATCAGTCGACCAAGTGGAAGAAAGTTGGCAACGAGAAACAGTATAAGTTCAACGATTCTTTGGAAGCCAAATTTGATTCAACTATTGCCGCTATTGACGAGAAGAAGTTGGAAAAGGCAAAGCAGGAAGGTAAGAAGCTTTTAACTGAGCGTCAGAAATTGATTAAGCTTGCCGATCGATCGGAGTGCGGTTGGGCCACTGTTTCGGCCTATGTAACCGATGACTTAGCGGATACTGCTGAAGATGAACAGCGTATTTCCAAAGCCGAGAAATCGGCCAAGAAAACTATTGAAGCCAAAAGAGAGAAATCGCGGTCCAGATCTACAAGTTTCAGATCTAATCGCTTTGCTTCCCATTCTAATTCTTCTCATACGCGTTCTTCTACTGACGATTCTTTCAAGTCCTTTCAGCAGTCATTTCAGCAGCCCTTTCAGTTTCGACAGCCCACCTTTTACCCTGGGACCTTCAGAAGAAGACCACAAGCAGGAGTTTGCTTTGCCTGTGGAATGGAAGGACATTGGAAAAGCAACTGCCCCAACATCAAGTCATTCTCAAGATCAGATAAGTCTAACAAGTGATACATTTGAATTCGAAAACTCTCCTGATTCTAGTTTATTTAAAGTTGGCTCTCTCAAGGCTCACGTTGATTTTTGGTCAAATTCCGTTGAGGCTTCTCAGTTCATCATCAATACTATCCTTGAAGGGTATAAAATCCCTTTTTTTCGATTTGCCCGCTAGTAACGTTATTCCTAACAGATCTTCAGCATTCAAGTTTAAAGATTTTGTTAATGAGGCCATTTCTGAATTAATTGAGCGTGGATGTGTTATGGAAGTTGACATTCCCATACCTGTCAACTCTCCCGGTTTTTCCCGGGAGTCTCCAAGTTTTTCATCAAATCTCCGGTCAGAGCACCAAATCTCCCTGAAAATTCCGCGGCTTCTTTCGATTTTTTTTTTTTCGTTGATTTCGTTGTTTTCAAGATGTCAAAATTGAAAAGGTAAATAAA